>NJDC01004544.1:26587-36929 GCA_002245475.1 Calephelis virginiensis
GAGTGCGAAGCGGGAAAACGAAGTACAGAGCTACGGTTGGAGCGACATGGGGAATTAGTAGAGTGCAGAAAGCTAAAACGCTCCCGCAGGTATGAGGGAGCTGACGGGTATCTACTATATTACAACGTTACAAAATATTGCAATTGCGTTTTTTTTTAATTTAACAACACAAAAATCAATAAAAACTGGAAAAAATATATTTCAAATTATATTTATTTGACTAGATGGTAGAGTTTCGCAGCGACTCGTCCGGATTGGTACCACCGCCTTACCTATTCCTGTCGCCATAACGTCATGACATGTTCTGGTTCGGAGGGTAAGGTAACCGGTAAAATTACTTTTGCTCGAGGCCTAACATCCCGGTCTCAGGTTGGCAACGGACTATTACCACCTTTGGTGTCTCAAAGCGAAGGGAATTTCTTACCGTCAGGAAATCCGTCTGCTTGTTTTCCTTCCAATATCATAAAAAAAAGTTGTAATATATGTACCTAATACCAAAGTCAAATATGTTGACTGGCATGTATGTCGAATGCGGTCAGCGAGCGTTACACCACAGATTTTCCGTATCGCTCTCATTAAGACCGCATTCATCCTACTTTCATGCTTTTTCTGACATACCCAACTGTCGCTTCCATATAATAAAGTTGGAATAAGCACAGAATTATGCAAAGCGAGTCTGGCTTTTTGACCCAAAACCTCGCATTGAAATAGCTTACCCAACGCTCCGTTCACACTATTCCCTGCACACTCTCCTCTCTACATCCGCGGTGTACCTAAGTTTTAGGTAATGTTTTTACCTTTGTCCTTTAGGACGCAATTCATTTTTTATTTCTAATCAGATGATAATAATAACAATGACGTTCGTGTAACCTACAATTTTTTTATTACCAAGTAATATTATATAATTACTTTAAAAAATATCACTGAAAGAAAGAGTAACAAAAGCAGGACTTGAAAGAATACGAAAATGGAGTGGAGATCGCTTTGTTGACAAAAAGCATTGCTCTTAAATACGAGAAAGAGGTATTGACATTACAAACACAGTTTCTATAACTTAATATTATACGAAATCATCGGATAAAGTAATTACATCTCACCAATGTCACTTATACACATAGCTAACTGATTTCGCCAACCGGTCGGCTCAAGGCGACGGGAACAAAAAGTTAGATATCTGAAGCCAATAAGAACATAAAAATATCACTAACCGGAATTAATGTATTTCCGAATAAGGGACAAAATCCTTGGCTTAGTGGAAAAATACATCAACAATATGACAATTCTTTAATATAAAATCTACTCAAAATAAATATGAGAAATCGTCGGATAACATATTTAGAGCGCACAAATGTCGCTCCGACACACATAGTTGACTGATTCTGACAATTTGTCATCGGGTAACTTAACGCAGGATTGTGGTGACCATTATTCTAGTTTGTCTCGTATCAGTTCCGGGCTCTTTAGCCAGATCTTATATATACCATGTCAGTTACACCTTACCCATGACTAGGTAAGAACATCTGCCTTGCCTAGTCCAGCCGTCAAAATAGGTACTGACGTACTGGACTTGGACAAATGACCCTGTTTAATGCATGAGTTGCAATCTTCACAGCGCTTGCCTAACTATATTTATTTATTATTTAGATTAACAAAATATGAATTACAAGCTCTATTTTCTCTGAAACTTTTGCTTAATACTATTCTGTCCAATTTACGTGACATGAAAATTTTATGAAAGATATGTTAACCCTTAACAGTGGACTCCACGATATATTATTAATATTATTAATTATTATTATTATTATGAGAGTCATATCCGAGACAAAAATAAAAAATGGTCGCCCCAATTACAGCCCACGCAGGGACGACATACCCTACATCTCAATATTTTGCTGAGATCGATCACGGCACCCTATTTACTTACACATAGGATTACCTTAATGGAAGGCAGAGCCTTAAGTGAGTCATTATGTCGTGATAAAAATCAAAACATCTCATTTTCTCACAGGGTAAGAATCAATCTTAAAGTACAATAACACCGTCACAATTAGCGCTGTAGAAATGGACAGAAATGAACAGATGACTTTTTAAAAAAATAAGACTTTCAAGAATGACTATTCGATTTAAAGAGAAGAATCCTCACAAGAATCAGAAATATTACAATTAAAATACAAAAGAATCACATGACATATGTATCTAGGTACGAAATTTTCCAAGACAAGTAATAAATTATATCACTTCAGATTCTCGGTGACGTCCATGCAAAGCCTAGTACATCATTATTATGGGTGTCACTTTCCCGGGACATTAAATATGGCTACTCCAATCAGCTTACATGGTGACGACATACCCTACATCAAAACATTTTGCCGTGATCGATCACGACACCCTGTTTACTTGACGTACCAGCAATTAAGGCGTGGGAAGGCACATCCTTAAGCGAGACACCATTTCGTGGTACAAATCAAATCCTTTCAGTTCATATAATATGTATAGACGCATAATATCTAGATGCGAATAAAATTAATGGCATTTAGGAATACTACCACATAGCATTTAGAAATACTACCATATGGTACCTTAAATATGAGCTCTTAAAGCTATCTTTTCTACACGTCTATGGGTTGATTTTAAATATAACTTAGATAGAATAGATTAAACTTGTGGCCGCCCTATGGTTGAAATTACATCATAATCAATTTTAATATATTTACGATGCAACGCCTTCTTCATTTATCAAGACCTACTTTATAAATATAGTTTTGTGCGCCATCTGTGATCTTTTATCGTTATCATCAATATATTTGTTTGTGTGCGTCAAATGCATGGTAGTATGAGTAATGTTTCAAATTTCCATTTAATGTCATTTATAAAAAAGTTTCTTCACGCCCATATCCCCGAAGAGGTAGACAGAGGTACAACCAAGGCACCCACAACTAGCCGAAGACACAAAGTCCCACAATGTGATAGATAGGTGGCAAGCCTATCGCCAACCAGGCACATTTCCAATCCCGACCAACATTTTTTTTAGAAAATTAGAAAAATCCAATTTTCTTTTTGTTGGCCGACCCGGGATTCGAACCCGGGACCTCATGCAGTCAAGTCCGACACCCGGACCGCTAGACCACAGAGGCGATTTATACATTTATATGTATTATTATTAAAAACTATTTGCGTTTTGCACTTCCCCTACGCATAAACTATAAGTGTGCCAAATTGCCGTAAGCAAAATTTTTGTAAAAAGGGGTCCAAAGAGTGCTTCGCAAAAAAATAATATTATAATTTACGTAATGAGATATGGCTGTCTAGTCTGTGGTCTAGCATTAGCTAGCGATTGCACGCTGTCTGGTTTCACCAGCGATTTTACATTGAATTTTGGGAAAGAAAGTTTTGTATATAAAGATAAACGGCGTATATTTCCTACCATCGGATACTATGAATAACAGTTATGATATGAAATCATTTTGCTTACATAGTAGTTTACCGACGACTCGTCCGGATTTATACCACTTTACTGTAAGCGATCACCAATAAAGTGTTCAATTCTTCAGGGTAGGGTAGCAAAGAAACTTACTTGCACAAGAAGCTTGACATTCCAGCCTCAAGTAGCCAATAATCATCTTCGGTCTATAGGCGGTGTTCTTCTTCTTTCCAAAGAGGAAATATTATGTTGCTGTTTCTTTACTTTTCAATCCCATAAAAGACAACCTCAAATCACGCTGGCGAGCTATAAAGCGTGAATTTACTTTAAACTTATATTCGTCTTCGTGCCAAATCCTTGTCGTAAACCTAACTGAACCTATTTTATGGTGGCATACTCGTACTCACAAGGATGCGGAAATTCAAATTACCACAGACTGCTCAAAATTGTGAGATGTTTTAAAATTAGATTATAGTCTCATGTTGGAAAAGACTCAAAATAAATTTACTCGTTTTTTTATACTGTAAATAGTATGGGGTGTACCCCAGATATCCACTAATGTATCCAAGTTTATTTGTCCTCGGAACGGTCGGGTACAACCGTCCGAGTGTCAGGCGTTGCGTGACGTTGGCGTGTTACGTGTTCCGCGTGCTGCGCGGGCAGCCATCCAGAACTTTGTGATCTAGAAGTACTGTCCGAGCTGCGGCTGTGCGTGCCCGTCCCTCCCGTGGGCGCACGACGTCGCCCCCCTACGCTAAGAGTCCCCACGGCTAGAACTAATTTTAAGTTCGCTCCGTTGTCGTGCGCAATTAGTCTTTTTTTTTGTTATAGTTATTGTAATTATATTTTTAACTCACAACGTAGATCATATTCTAAGATTTCAGAATAAAATGCTTGGGATCAATTACTCCTAGTACCGATTTCTCGACAAGTATATCGATGGGTCCTACGTAAATGGGCCAATGCAACAATTAGAGCACTTTCACTTCAGTCTTAAATGTTTCATTTTACCCAGGTTAACAACACTAAAAAAAGTTGACATTTGTAGGGGAAAATGCCTTTTTTTGCTGCAGTAAAAGGGCTAATGTGACACAATTTTAAACTTGAAAAGGCCAAACGGTTCTTAGAGACTTGTACGCGGGGGCATCCCGAGTCTTTGCATTCGTTTAGGGCAAATTAGTCAGTGTAATTAGTGAATATTATATATGTTATGAGAAATAACTTATTAAAACATAACGTCTAAATACCATTATAAGTTTAGAAGTCAGAATTTAGTTAATTAAGCAACTGCTAATGTGAACAACAGTGATTCGAGCGATGATCTAGGCACAACTAGGCAATAGATCTAGGATCTTAGAACAACGACAAAAATACGAGCACCAAGCATCGAAAGTATTTAATTGTTTTCAAGTATTGTCGTTTGTTATTAACATTGATATTTACTTAATTAATAGTTAATTATACTAACATAGTATTCTATAAATAATAGTTAATAATAAAAAAACAACATCAATCTGCCATTTCACCAACTCCACAAGGATCAGAGTCATGTCTGTTATTCTTATAAACACAGTTCCATAATAGCAGAAATAAAACAAACTTTGACAATCACGTAAGTAACAAAATGTGTCTAGATCAGCGGTCGGCAACCCGCGGCCCTCGGGCAGCATGCGGCCCGCCGACGTCTTACTTACGGCCCGTGAAAGTCTTAAAAAAATAAATTCATGAACGTTCCGCGCTTGACCGTATAATATTTTGCCGCCTTGTGGCCCTTGCCTGCCAAAAGGTTGCCGACCGCTGGTCTAGATCTTTAAAACAGATTGATGACATGCATCACAAAAGTTTTTCAAACTATTTTGTGCTACATTTTATTTACAAAAGGTTTTACTGGCTGTAATATTAGTCTATTTTATTATTATTATTATAAGCGATTGAAAGTCTATAATTTATTCGTATTTGATATTTGGAATTTGGTGGAGAAATTGGAAATTTT
Source organism: Calephelis virginiensis (assembly GCA_002245475.1). NCBI lineage: Eukaryota > Metazoa > Arthropoda > Insecta > Lepidoptera > Riodinidae > Calephelis > Calephelis virginiensis. The sequence goes on from NJDC01004544.1 coordinate 32,002, forward strand.
CCAACCAATTGGAGAAAGTAAGTTTTTGTTGTTTTCACGAATTTATAATTATTTTAAAGAAATTTTGTGAAGATATATAGTATTGATTATTTCTGCGGCTATACATTACCAAAAATAAAAACATCAATTGTTTATTTGGTTTTATTCATGTGGCCTATCTGATTGTTGAAAATATAACGTCAACTAGTAAGATAAGTGTCAACGTGCACTATATCATATAATAACATATTGTTTGTTCAAACTGCTCATGTACTTAAAACATTATTATAACTATGTAAATAGTTATGAATTTTAAAAAACACATTTCTTTTTAAATTGACTTGGCTTACAGTCAAAGGGCTTAAGTGAGACGTTGGCCTTTATACTAGTTCTTTTTTTCAGTTTAAATAACGTAACAAAAATAGCGTATAAAGGCCTATATACATTATTACAAAACTAATACACAGACAGATAAATCGATATATCTAAAAAAACGAGGTCATGGTCATAGTTACAGTGCAAAGTTTCAAAATCATCAGCAAAAGCATTTAAAAATTATTTCAAATTGAAACTTTGTTAGCCTCTACTGAAAAGTTGTAAATTTGCAAATTGTCTCTTATACATAAGACCCATCGATATGTAGAGTTGTAACGTTTGCATACTTACAGGCCTGTTGAGTTTCTTTCGCCCGCTCTTCTCAGTCATTTGCCACGTTCCGATCAGGAAGTGGATTATAAATTATATGTAAACGCGTCACAAGAACGTTTTGTATGGTTATTGTGAAATAAACATTTTCTTATTCTGAAAACTTTCTCGAGTAAACAGCAACATATAACAAATGCAAGCTGTCAGTGTTCTTAACCGATGACCTGATATAGCGCGCCGGCTTGCTGTAATTTAAAATATCAACCACGAGATTAAGCATTCCTTTATTCGCTTTTTTGGATGTATGTACAAACATCCTTACTTGAATTATTAATACTGTAGAATATAAATAAATAAATATCCCTGTACAAGTTACACGAATTGAATCGAACAAAAATGTCAAAAAATTAAAATTAAAATGTTAGTCAACGATTCTAATAAAAAGAAATACTTAAATAGATCCCAGAATAAATTGAATAAACACCCAGACCCGGAAATGTAGACATCTGAATGTTAATCACACAAATGCTTGCCCTCGTCGGGAATCGAACCCGAGCCTTGTGGTCGGTCGATGTACTCGTAGTTAGGCATTAGGTAGCCACTCGACCAACGAAATAAGAATCGAAGTAAGTTCCGTTTTCCTGTCCGATTGGCTAAACGTCCACTTAAAAAAAATGAAACCTAGAAGAAAAAATAAACAAAAATGTTTACATTAGGTAGTTTTTCTTCATTTTGAAATCTCAACGGGATCTCAATCTCCTGTGGGGGGACAGGAGAACTACTGAGTAATTGCAGGAAATAACGACCTATCGAAAATCGGCTAACATCAACGATCTATTTCATTAACTCCATTTTATTTCTTCTTTAGAAAGATTTAAGACAGTTTTTTAATCGACAAATATGTTTATGTATTGCGAGTGTAGTTTGTTTGCAATAAATATCTTAAGATCTGTTTAAAAAAATGAAATTAGTTATACGGATCGATATTACCTGCACATTTTCGACAGGTCGTCAATGACTGCAGTTATCATAAGTAGCTTTCAAAAGGCAAGCAAAGCTGCTGGAAGCAGCTAGTATTATTATAAAATCGTAATTATTTTGTTTGACAATACGCAAAAATGACTGAAAAAGGCTACAGGGAAGCTACACAACTCCAACCAAATTTTTAAGTATATCTAAAACATAAACTTTCATTTAACGAAAACTAAAAAGCCACTGGTGAGCTACAAAACGGTAACATATTAAAATGTTAAAGCCCACAAAATCCTTCCCGCCTTCACTAAACCTATTTTACGAGGACATGGCATGCAGAACATCGAACTCCTATAAAACTCTAACAACCTTACACCGAGACCGAGAGCGAATACTGTGTTGCCTTATTTTTTTATTTAATGTAATGTTTTAATATTGAAGAAGAAAAAAGCAAATGTACTTCTTTATGGGGACACGCGTCATCTACATACACCATCGCATGAACAGCGTTTACAATTGACATTACCTAATACCCTCTAACATTAAGATAGTATAAACAGAAACAGATAGTAAGAAGAACGACGTTTTAAAAACAGACTAAGTGATATTAAGAATATTTATTTCAAGTATATTTTACGTCCTAACGGCCGCACACAGAGACGTCAATTATGTAAAAATGTAGACCTATTCACTAATCAAAAGATAGTTGAGCTTTTTCAAATCCTCTTTGCCTACAAACTTCATCTCCGCTACGCCTTCGGAAACACGAAACTCGTATAAAAGTGTAAGTCGCTACAGATAACATCCATTTACCGGAACCCCGACAATGGAAACTCCGACTAACTCCAATTGGCTTTATACGCGTCGGATCGACGAAGATACGCACAAATTGACTACACTTACCAAAATCTTTCTCCATAAACGTAACGAGCCATTGTGATCCATTATTTTATAATATTCATAGTAAAAACTACTATATCGTAGAAACTAGGAATTCGTTATAATCGTCGTTCGTCGTAATTGGTACTATACGATTTTATAATTTTATGTATTTTATTATGCTTGTGTGATAAGTCATTGTTTAAGTTTTCTCAATTTAACTCATATTAGTAGGTACTCATTTATAAAAAATAAACATAAAACAACTCGGATTACTTTTTTCCCCTTTTCCTTTTTTTTCGCCTAAAATAAATATGTATACATTTAAAAAAATATAAATTTAATAAACTTAACAAAATATTCGTAAAAACAAAATGTATATAAATATCTAAAATCTATTATGTATGATCAAACTGAAAATTTGATAAACCCAATCAATTAAGTCTTAGCTAGTAACATAAAACCTAAAAATCTTTCCTAATATTTACACTTACACACAAACATATTATACAGATACAACGCCTGCAAAGACATGCGACCCACACACACACAAACACACACACACACACACACACACACACACACACACACACACACACACACACGCGCGCGCGCGCGCGCGCGCGCTTGCACATAAATACACAGTCTAAGTAACATTATTCACGAGTATTTGTGTATTCAAATTATATTTTTTACATATATTATTATTATGTATACATATTTCAAATGCCCTTTAACTGCTCTGGTTGAAATTTATTGGCCATATAATAATATTTTACTTTTGTTTAAATCATGTTTGTCTTAAAAACTATCATATACTATGTACCTATTCAAAACAAGTTTTAAACAACTTCGAACAGTCGTGCGGCTTATTTTGAAAGAGGAATCTCAATCTACCGTCACAGTTAAATTATTAACTAGTACGGAGGTTGATATTAATCGATCATATAACATGTGTATATTTCTTAAATAAATATTTTGTATTTTGTATTGAAAAAAATACAAAAATTGATTATTTTTAAAATCTTTGTATATCACTGTATACATGTGCCAAATCTCAATACAATACGATGAAAAACCTTGAAGTTAAAGATTTTTGATCCGATACGGAACCAAACTATCCACTGTGCGTCGGCACGGTATACGGCACGGCTATATTTACTAAATTCATAAAGAGAAAACTAAAAAAATAAGAGTATGAATATCGCCATATTTAAATTCGATAGGTACGCGGTTTTTACACGGTTTCACTAGCGTTGACACTTATTGATAAATGTTTTTCATCTAATTGTCCGAACCACTCTACGGGTGGTCGTCAAGGGGTGGGAGGACAATGAACAATTGTTCAAAAAAAATGATCATGTAGGATAGGTACGCGTTTCCTTATGATGTTCATACAATCAAACAAAAACGTATTCAGTTTTATTACGCATGTCTATTTATCCATATTCTAATAAAAGTTATTACGCACAAGAAACGGAAATGCGTATCTAACAAACCATCTCACACCCACTCTCGCAGCGAGTACATACGTCAGGTATATTCACACGAACCCGTATGTAAGACATTACCTAACATGTGAAAGGAACGTCTTATAAACCAACTGATATTATGAATTCGTGCCACCACGGCGTTAGTACTCGCCATTATTGTTTTACGTGCTAGAGTGTAGGATAGTAGGTAGACTTGCTCACTTAACCTAAGATACGTAAGGTTGTATTTAAAGATCATCCGTCCGCTTGTTCCCTATTTTATAACATATAAAAATTATTGACATTCTAATATAAGGCAGTGTTTCTTTGGATATTTTCATCACAGAAACGTCTCTTGCCAATCAAATTTTTTTGATCTGTGCCTAGCTAACCTATTTCATATAATAACCAGTCGACACGGCAAAATTCGGTACAGTTGACAGTTGACAATAATAGCTACTAAACAATTCTACATTTGGTATGGGTTTTTCCTACTTTTCGTGCAGCTTTCCTGGTCGTTCTCTTTCTGTAAGAACCTTGTCCCAACAATAACACAAAAAAAAATTGGTGCATCCGTTTAGACGTGATGCAATGACCAAGGGAAATGGGGATTCATTCACATAATATATATTATATACTAGCCGATGCGACGAACTTCGTATCGCTTGACGTTAACAGTTACTTCCAGTTTGTATGGACAAAATAGAAGTGTGGGAATTGCAAAAAAGTGGGGAAAACCCACTTCCTCTGCAATTTTTCCGGTTTTTCTCTTTATATGATCCTACTCCTGAAAATAACTAATACCACAAAAAGAATTATGATTGGTCATTCCGTTTAGGTATGATGCGACGACCACGCGGAATAGGGATAAATATACATGGAGAAGGAATGATCAAATGAGTATGATAGATTTGATTTTGGTTGATAGTCGCCTCCGGAAGTGTTTAATGGACACGAGAGCCTTCAGAGGCCCAACTCTTA
>NJDC01004546.1:0-11263 GCA_002245475.1 Calephelis virginiensis
TTTTAAGTAAATTTCGCATCCAAAATCTCTTTTTCTTTTTCTTCAAAGAAGTTATTAATTTCTTTTTTAATTCACCGCAAACAGTCAAAATTGCTCCACAAAGCAATAATTGTTGATCCATGGCGAGTACGTCTGCTTATCTCAAAACCCACTGCCAAACTGTAGGTACCTAATTCTCTCGCACTTCAAATGCGGGCTCTAACGACCAGTGAAAATGGCTCCCCGCATGCGGGCCTTATCGCATGCGTTATAGAAATCACCCGCACCCCGTATGCGGGCTCTGACGACCAGTGAAAGCGATAAACTCTTTGCGGGCCCTATGGCATGCGTTACAGAAATCTCCCGCACCCCGAATGCGGGCTTTATCGACCAATGAAAATGCGCCTTAGGCATTCTGTTAGTTTTTTAACTTAGTCGAAACATGCATTAACTGCAGACCTACCTTTTCTAAATCCGTATTGATTATTTTTTAATAAATCAATCTGAAGTAGATATATATATATATCGTATTGGCTCGACAATATACTTTTTTCAACGATCAGGATATTTTCCTTCTAAAAATGATAAATTAATTATATGACACAGAGGCTTTGATATCACACTGGCAACACTCTTTAATATTATTGAGCTTATGTTGTCATATCCACTTGAACTGGTGTTTTTAAAATTATGTATAACCTTAACTAAACCATGCTCATCAACTGGTGTTAAAAACATAGTTTTATTATGATTAGACAAATTATGAGATTTTATGCTATTTGTAGAACAATTCTAATTTTTATAACAAGATTTAGTCTCATTTATAAAGAACTCGTTGAGATGATTACAAATTTCTTGAGCATCAGTATATATTGAGTTATTTATTTTAATTTGTTCTATTTATTCTTTAGACATTTTATTTTGAAATGTACTTTTAATTATATCCCATGAAGCTTTACATATATTAGAAGACTGTTAAATATATTTTAACGATGTCTGTTTCTGAGGTTCTAGTATACATTTAGATAATACATTTTTATACCGTAAGTAACTCGTCTTATTTCCCTTTTTGTTAAAATGGGAATAACGATAATTTAAATAAAAATTGAGAATTTTTCATAATATTTTCTAATAGTAATTCCAAATTATTAAGAAAGATATCTACATTCGAACTAGGACTACGATATATACATATTATTATTAAATTACGGATTATTATCTCCACTCAACAGCACTTAAAAGAGTATGGTATGTGCATTTGTAATTCCAGAGTTTTAAAACGAAGTTCTTTACTTACTAATATACAGGTACCACCACGACGCTGGTTATTGCGCAAGAAATAAGAAGCTATTTAGTATCCATCAAGTTTAAAATTTTGTTCAAAACCTTGCTTTAAAAACGTTTCAGGAAGACAAATAACATGTACTTTACCTAGACAGTCTCTGAGTTCACTAACAGCAGCTTGAAGATAATCACGTTTATTTAATGCAATGTTTTGATGCAGTAATCTAAATTTATTAATGATTAAGCTGATTATTATTATTTATATTTAATGATTTATTACATGTTTTTTGTCTGAAGTAATATGGTATAGTAAAATATAGCCGAAACCGGTAGGCTATTTACCATAAATTATAAGTGATACGTAAAACCGTACAAGTGTTTCTTTATTTAAAAATATGATATTTGGAAGTTTTACTAAGCGCCAATGATGGAAAATGTCAGATATATTTTCACATTTTAATCATTACGGTAGATATGGATAAATTAATTTATATTCTAATAATTGTTTGTATTAATAAATAATCATGTAATCAATACAATAAACAGTGTTTAAATAAAATAGTAAGTAAATAATTAAAATAACTAATTTAATTAATAACTATTAAAATATTTGCACACCACAAGTTGGTAGAATATGAAGAAACGCCTAAATAATTATGTAACATATTTGTAACACTTATATTCCGCAAATAAATATTTTTTCTTTTTTATGAAGTTCAATATTTTTGTAATTTAGTTAAATTAAATAAAAAACAGTTTTAAATTTAAAAGATTTATTTTAAGTATTGCAAGAAAATTATAGTATAAGTAAAAGTTGCAGATGCTACTGAAACGGCGAACTCATAGTCGAGCCGGAAGAAATTGTATGCGTGGAAGTTTATTGGTCTCTGTATTATCGTATTTTGAAACTCTTTTATAGCGCTTTGCGTTTCTGCCGCTGAAATCAACAAATAAATAATTAAATAAAAATTAAATTAATTAAATAATTTAGTAATAAAATATAGCGGATATTTCTATTGATAAAGTCGTCACTCAATTTCAATTACAGTTACAATGTTCAGATTTAGACGCGTCAGCCATTAAAACTATAAATGTTATATTAAAGTGACCGACCACATTTTTACAAGCGGCAAAATTGACAACACTTTCGATCGATAAAAGACAAAAAAAAACGATCGATAAAAAGTTTTTATTTTTAATAGATACAACATACAAAGCACATGTATATAACGTAAACAAAACATTTCCCCGTGTTGGTCCCGGCTTCATTGCAGAATAAACTATCTACCTTCCTACCACGTAGCTCGTAAAAGGCGAGCAAAGCCTTACCGTCACTAATAACAAACTAACACACCGTGACATCTGATTAGGTGGCAGAGTTTCGCAGAGACTCGTCCGGATTGGTACCACCGCATTACCTATTCGGACTGCCATAACGTCAGAGCTTGCCATTGACGTGTTCCGGTTAGGAGGATAACTAGCCGGTAAACTTACTTTAACATCCCGGCCTCAGGTTGGCAAAGCCCCATTACCACCTTGGTTTCTCTAGGCGGCGTGAATTTCGTACCATCAGGAAATCCGTCTACGTTTTTGCCTTTCAATATCATACAAAAAAATCTGATTTCCATCCACCGCAAGCGCATACGCAGGCTGGTGACGTCATGTCGTCATGACGTATGTGTATGTGACGTCTAGGTTAATACCTACGTATCATCACAAAAATTAAAACATTTTTGCGGACTAGTATCTTCACGCACGTATCCCAGAAGAGCCAGACTACCCTACCCAGGATAGGTGTCTATTGGCAAGTCTATCATCAGTCTTAGATTATGATGGGGCCCTTGGTCACACAAAACTTTGGTGCCCTTTTGGAATATAAAGAAATCTAACTTCACAGTTTTTTCACTATCATTTTTTGGGTAACTAATTACAGTATGTCATTATAAATATTAGTATGATGCTGTTTTTTCTAGATTTCTGTTGAAATACTCAAACTCAATTTTCTGAAGAACGTCACTTTCTATTCTCATAACTATTGACAAATTACTTAGTCGTTCTTAAGCTGCGAAATTAAATGCTACATATTTTGAGGTTAAAAATTAAAAGGTCGATCCTTCGGGGCTCTCTGAGTATAGGGGCCCTGGGCACTGGCCCTGTGTGCCCTTATGGTAAAGACGTTATTGTCACATGGTATTAAGTTTTTGTACTAAAACCTCGGCCGTCGCTGGATGTCAATAAAAATAAACACTAACAAATAAAAAGTAAGTCACTCCCGTACGGTCCTTAAAGGGGTAAAGAGGTACCATGGCACCCATGATTCGCCTGAATACTCCCACGATGTGATAGGTTGTAAAGCTATCGCCAACCCGGCACCTGTTTAATCCTGGGCAACGCTACCACAAAACCAAAGAAACTGCCCGACCCGGAAATCGACATCAGAAGTACACTTACAAGTAGGAGGCTTGAATACGATTATGTGACTGACAGCACGTACGATTCTCTCTCCTTGACGATAGTTTCTTTCGCAGCAGTGAACAGTATAAAAGAGTATAAAACAACTCAAAAATATACGAAAGACCGTCGACAAAAGCAGAGTGTTTTTCCAATTGTAAGTTGTTTTCTAAAAAATAAATATAATAAATAAAAGAAGTATCTTTACACCCGTGTTCCTGAAGACGTAAGCAGAGTAACAGCCTGGGCATCAACTTTTTGATATCGGCAAACAAGAACACGGATTTCCTGATAGTAAGAGATAACCATGGCCTATAGACAACATAGGTGTTAAAAGAGCGTCGCTGCCGAGGCCGAGGTGTTAGTTCTAATGTGCAAGTTACCGGCTACTCAACCCTCGAAACTGGATCATGACGAATAGAATAGGTGATAGATGCAGCAACTTGCTCTACTCGGACAAGTTGCTGCTGCACTATTCTCTACCACCGGTGCAGCTTATTGTTATGACCTATTTAACCTATTTTTTGACTTAAACGTGCCTGGCAGAAAGGCAGATAGATGTTCTATTCAACTTATCCATTCCCGGACAATGTTGTCTTAAAAATTGAAAGTACATATTTTGGGTCTTTAACTCCCGGTGAAGTTTTAAGAACCGTGAGGTTTTTTTTATGACATTGGAAGGCAAACAAGCAGATGGATTTCCTGATCTTAAGAAATTCACGCCGCCTAGCGACACCAAAGGTGATAATGGTGCAGTGCTAACCTGAGGCCGGGATGTTAGGCCTCGAGCAAAAGTAAGTTTACCGGCTACCTTACCCTCCGAACCGGAACACGTCATGACGTTATGACGGCAGGAATAAGTAAGGCGGTGGTACCAATCCGGGCGAGTTGCTAAACACTACCACCTAGTCAGATGTCACGGTGCTAGTGACGGTAAGCCTATGCTCGTCTTTTACGAGCTGCCTGCCAAGGAAGGTGGATGGTCTATACTACAAAGGTGCCCGGACCAACACGGAGGTTGGCAACACATTCGTCATTTAAAAAAAAATTTAGGGTCGACTGACCAAATCAAACCTGCGACTTAATGTAGTCATCGCCAAAATTATAGAGCTGTCTAGTTCTCAGTCTACGGAGGCGACTCTGACAATGACGTTTTCAAAGACAAATATAATTTTCGCCAAATATGACCAAAGCCATTAAATTGGTATGTTGACCATTTATATTATTTTATTTATTGCCATCAATCACAATTAAAATACATTAAAGTTTTCAAAAATTGACTTAAATTTTCTAATTATGCCATCCAAGTATACGGAAAATACAGGATTTTTCCCTTTTTACTCAATATTCCATCATCAGATCATGAGTAATTGGCGGCAACGGGAGAACCTCGGCTGTAGATTTTGCGTGATTGAAGGACAAATCAACAGACAGACAGCAGATATTAATTATACATAGAAATGCTAAAATAATCTAAATTGTGTTCTATAATCAAATTTTATTGAGCTCAAACTAGTTTTAAATATTTAATTTTATATAAAACAAAAAAAACGAACGGGCAATTTTACATTTCTGTATACAGGACAACAATAGACTCCGAGGAAGCCAGAGCGTGGAGTCCACTGTGTAGCTTATGCAAAAAAATATTTAAAAAAATCTACAAAAAAACTCACCATAATTCCCAGTTGCAACCTCATTGCTACATTGAGCATCACAATCATATTCATTAGAAATACTATAGCGATTACTAAAACCTGGAAACATAATTGGAAATTATTTATGATTGATGGAGGCGATCATCTTTGACACGGAGGTATAATGTCACGTTGCGGTAAATCAATTTAGTAGTAAAACCCTAAAAAAATTTGGTTTTGGTATGCAAATTATCGGAGATATTTGACTTAGCATATATATACTTGACTTAGTATACTCGTATATATACTTGACGGCGGTGTGCGACACAACAATGTCACGAGCTGCGCGCCGCCCGGGCGGTCGGGAGGTGTACTGGTGGAGCTTGGAGCTCGCTGATCTCCGAGCCGCCTGCGCCGCGGCGAGACGGCCTTACACCCGCTTCAGGCGGCGACATCGAGGCCGTGCGGATGACGAGCTCTCTGCCTCAGAGCTGAAGGCCGAGCACCTGCTGTACGAGGCGTATCGCGAAGCAAGACGCGCCTTGCAGGGGCGATCGGCGAGGCGAAGAGCCGGGGGCGTGGGGGGAGGTGCTAGAGAGCCTTGACCGGGACCCGAGGGGACACCCGTATCGCTCCGTTCGGAAAAAAACGGAGGCGTCCCTCACGGGTTCGATGGATCGCGGGCTTCTAGGCTAGGCGGGGAAGTGCTCGAACTGGTCTCCATCTCGCCGGTGTCAGAAGAGGAGATGGAGGCCACTGTCGACTGCTTAAGAGGACGGCGCCGGGCCCAGACGGGGTCCCGGGGCGAATCCTGGATATCACCTTGGGACCACTGGAGCCACGGCTTCGGGGTCTCTTCGACGTCTGTCTTGCGTCGAAGAGATTCCCGACGCTGTGGAAAGAAGGCCGGCTGTGCCTCCTGAGGAAGGAGAATCGCCCACCTGATTCTCCTTCAGGTTACAGGCCCATCGTCCTGCTGGATGACGTTGGGATGCTGCTCAAGCTCGTGGTGGCAACCCGAATTGTCCGGCACCTCGAGGGGACGGGGCCTGACCTGTCGGAGATACAGTACGGGTTCAGGGCGGGCCGTTCCTGTCTAGACGCCCTGCTCTGGCTCAAGGCCTGGATGCAGGAGTCGGTTCGTGAAGGCACAAGGCGTTGGTGGTGTCTCTAGACATAGCCAATGCCTTCAACAGTCTCCCGCACGGAACAATATAGGAGGCACTTTCCTGGTGGAAGGACGTGACGGCATCGTACTCCGTCGCGTCACCTGCGGGGTGCCACCGGGGTCCGTTCTGGGCCCGCTCCTGTGGGACATCTGCTACGACTGACTCCGCGAGGCGCTGCCCAACAGTCTTCGGGTAGCGTGCTACGCGGACGACACATTGGTCGTGGCCAGGTGGAGGGACCTGGGTGAGACGTTGCGGATGGCGGAGGTGGAGACAACCATCATCGTCGGCTGCATACGCTCCCTGGGTTTGGAGGAGAAAATTACCAAGACCGAGGCCCTTTTGTTCCATGGGCCTCGGGGGAGACCCCCTCCAGGTACGCGGGTGGTACTGGACGGGGTCCGGGTCCGGGTTGGGACCCAGATGAAGTACCTGGACGGGAGGTGGACTTTTGGGGCACATTTTGGCCGAGGGCGAGCGCACATCTGCACAAGATCGTGAGACGGGAGGTGGCCCCGGCCTGCCACAAGTGCTTGGCGCCAGAAAATACAGCGTCCCACACGCTGGGGGAGTGCGTCGCGTTCGAATCACAGCGGCGTACTCTCTCAGCGGTCGTAGGAGAGGATCTCTCGCTGCCGAGCGTCGTCAACGCCATGTTCGGTGGTGACAGGTCCTGGCGGGCGGTGGTCTCCTTTTGCGAAGAAGTCATGACGCCAAAGGAGACCGCGGAGCGGGCCCGGGAGGACGATCCCAACTCCGGCCCGCTCCGGCGCAGGCGGACCGGGGGTTCGAGAAGGCGGTACCTGCGCCTTCAAATTGCTTCCGATGCGTGGCTACCGGGGGAGGTCGGGGGACTTCCTCTGGCCAGCACGGCCTCGCACGCCTGGGGGGCGACTCCAGTGGCCGGAGTTGCTCCTCTTACAGCGCGGGAGGAGGCCCAGTAAGGACCAGGCCGTAGCCGCGGAGCGAGATGGTGAATGCCACCGTGACCCCATCTCGCTCCTAGCCGGGCGTACGAAGGTCATAGTGTGGTTTTTAGTCGGTGCGAGTCCGACATAACCCGTCGTTCTCCCCCGAGAGCGGTGGGTATCCGGGGGGATTTTCCATACTATAAAAAAAAGTATATATATACTAAGTCAAATATATATAGTATATAGTCCGGCGAAATTGTAAGAACCACGAGGCCAGCAACATATTAATTAGTCTTTCCAAAAAGAAAAGACTACACGTTGGTAATTGAATACATTTAGTGCACTCTGTCGTCTGAAGTAGGTGTCAGTTATATCTTTTTAATTTATATGGATAATACGAGTTTTGGCGGAATCGAGCGAATGAATTATTAAACTCGATTTTGGGTGCAATTTTGTGTAATTTTGAACAAAATTTCATCAAGAAATTAGTGTGTTTTTCAAACGACCCAATCTCCTTCCATGAGTGTGGGTCATAACATAACCTTACCTACATATCCGGATAACTTTTGTCGACTTATTAAGTACTTACTAGTTTTGAAAAAAAATGGGCTCGATTTTAATAAATCGGGTAACAACTTGAAACAAAAATAATTAAAGTAGAATTAGTGACAAAACCTAAAAAAATAAAGGAAATAAAAATAAACTGTTTTAAATAAGGTTTCAACCTAAAGCTTTAATTAAAAAAAAAACAGCACATAAGCGTATCCTAAGGTGCCGGAACATGACCCAGTTACAGCTTGGTTACAGCGACAAGAATAGGTAAGGTGGTAGGTAAGGTCTCGTGTAGCAGTTTACCAGAGGAAATAATGTCATTTACTACTATAGGTGTACAGTGAAAAATAATAGGGTGTGTAAATCAAGTAGAAAAATGAACGAAGTTTTTTCCCAACGAAGTGGACGCAGGTTGACAAGTTAAATTACAAAATTGATATAGTAATATTGTAATAATATTATGTTAAAAAACTTGCCACACTAGAAAAAAGTAAAAAATAGCCTCTAAAAACGACGTAAATCATGTTTAATAAAGGAAGGTTAAGAAGATTTCACTTAATAAGTTGTATATGAATTAGAAAATGTTATTTCTTACTTAACGACTTTTGTTTGAGCTATTATTATTACTGATATATTAATGTATGGTATAGAATTATTTTATGTAGACAAACATCACGTATATCAATTTTGCAAGTAACACTTTATTACTCTTTTTACAATTAATAGAAAAGGCGGGAATAAGTCATAAAAACCGCGCTATTGCATAGGTATTAAAATACAACATCCTTTTATTTTATCTATGACATTACTGTTTTTAACATTACTTTACATAGTGTTTTTCTAATTACACAAATGGAGCTGTTTTACCTTCTTTAATAACATTTGACTACATAAAAATAAAATATTTGGTGCTGACATAGCCCGAGGCGACAACATCCTTATGTAAGAAAAAACACGATTTTAGGTATACCCTAAGTAAAAATTAAACAAAATAAAAACTAAAAAGTTTGGACAGTATCCATCATAATAATATGCAAGCAATTAGTTTAAAACACAATTATTCGCCGATAGAATATCAACGACATGGAACATATCTACCGATTTCAAAGTAGGTTTTATATAACTACCATTTTTTTATTAAATACTAGGTTACCCAGCAAACTTCGTATCGCTTGACATTCATGCTTCGATAGTATCGCAGTCTGTCGGACACAATGTGAAACATTCCAAAATCAACAACTACTCATTATTTAAAAAAAACACTAGTAAAACATTTTCCAAGATACCAAATTGTTCATCTAAACCATTCTCGAATTCCCTTGAACACACACAAAAAAAAATTCATTAAAAATCGGTCCAGTCGTGTAGAAGGAGTTCAGTGACAAACACACGAACACATGAAATATATATATTAAGATTACCCTTTGTCCGTATATCCTGTTGATATAGTCACACTGATCTACAACATTTAAATATCCCTTTGTAATCCGTGTAATAAATGGTTTTGTATACTTCTCCGGAGTTCTTATCATCTGTCCCAAATTATTTTCACCATTAAAGCTCCACGTTTTTGTATTTACGTCTAAAACTCCTAGAGAATCATCAAAACCTAACTTTTCCAAGCTATCTGCAACTAATTTTAGGCGATGTTCAAGTCTCATTGTGTTCGTAATGACGTCAGTCATACTCAAAAGACTAAGAAAGTAATAAATATATGCAATCGTGTCAGGACAAATCAGCAACCATCCATAGTTCAGAATCCAAGCAATTAAATCGAAAATTGTGCTGAATAAATTGACAGTGAAAATTGAAATAACAATCATTCTGATTCTTTGCGTAATAAAGTTATAGTCAGGAATTCCAATTGTTTGATCTACTTTTAAGTAGTTTTTGAGGTATACAAATGTTACTTCTCTTCCATATTTATAAATGAAGTACATATTTAAATAATATTGAGCGAAGGCAAGAAAATACACCATTTGAATCGAATCATCAAAAGTAAAACTAAAGGATGCAAGACTATGCTTGTAACATTTAATATATGTAACACTAATATTCGCTAAAGTAAATATTGAAATGTTAAACATGAACTTAAACCAAGACCAATTCACTTTTAAATCGACACCATCAATACAAGAAAAAGAGAAAAACATTAAAATTTTATCGAGAGGCTTGTAACTATCCATCGTATTGTTCCTTTCAGTTGACAATAATATTTTTGTGTAAAAATTTAGTCCCATCGAAAGCATAAATGTGAAATATTATCAAAGTTCAAAGTCAAGAATATAATAATACATTTTCGACTATCTCTTAGATTCTGGCTTTTCGGTCATGATTTGATTCATACATTTTTGAGTTGATGATGAAATCTCGGGTAAACTAAGGAAAACAATCAATTTTTATGCACTTGAACGACATTATATCGAAAGCGAAGTCTTTTTTTAAAAAAAAAATTGAAGCTTTTCTGTGCTTAAAAATAATAGTAATCTATTGAAAACAGTTATTTCCGTACTGTATTTGTCTAGTATTTTAATTTGATGATAAATATAAGGACATCTGTTTTTAGGACTTTAGTCAGCCACAAAATATGTCGTAATTTTGTATTCTAGATAAGACTTATAACTCAGAGGTTGTAATAAATGAGCCAAATTTCATGTGTGTAGAGTTGTAGAGTTCGAGTTGTAAAAAGTCACTGATCTGCATTTCAAGTTTCTTTAACTTGGTTTGATGTGCTGCTGCATGTCTACTTAAAGTAATTAACTAGATAATATCAAAAGGTCATCTTGCTTTTTAATTCAAATAATTAGCACGCAAACGCTTACCTTATAATTAAAACTAATAAATAATTTTAAAATTGATGATTGTATCTGTATTATACATCGTAAAAACTTTCATTACAATGTTGCACAAATTAGAATTTTTTGTAATGAGTAAAGTAAGGTCGTAAACTAAATTGCGAAATTGTTGAAAAAAGGTGTTTCTGTAAAATAATTAGGTCAATCAATTTTATTACATTGAAACAGTATAAGTGTTAAGCAGGAACACTTGACACTTTTACCACGTAGGATTCTGGACTGTTAACAACAATATATACCTAATCATAATATTATTAACGATAACAAAGGCATCGCGCGAAGCCAACCACTGTGGGTTTTTAATGGGAGAAGACAGTGAACAAGCGCACGATTTTCTAGATGGTAAGAGAAAACCGTGGCTCATCGACACCATAGATATTATAGGTGCGGCGCTGTCATGTGGTCGCGTTGCTACCGGTCTCGAACAT
>NJDC01004546.1:11560-44589 GCA_002245475.1 Calephelis virginiensis
CAGTGAGTGGCCGCGTTCCGATCCGGTGGTAATTTTAAGAATAATGTAGGCGCGTCATAAGAATCTTTGTATAGATCCACGTGAAAAAAATATATTTGAATTTAAATGATCACTTTTTCTCAAAATCTTGCTTTGACATAGCTCATACCCAGAACTCCATTCACATTATTCCTTGTACACACTCTTCTTTCTATAGCCACGCTTTATCTTCCAACCCTACTAAAAACTCAACAAAGTTATACAATTTCATTCACTTATTTTAGCACTACATCATCAACTAAAACTCTTGCATCCGTTCTGACTGTATCTCTTTCTACATTACTTTGGTTTTCTTTGCATTATGATCTAAGCCTCTTCCTCTACAATCTTCTTTCACAACTGTGACCAGTGTTTGCAGATCAGATGGTGTAGAGCCTAAAAGTGCAGCATCATGTGCATAAAGCAGGCCGTTTACCACTTGGTTATCCTTACACATTCCCACATCCATCGATATTAACATTTGAAGGCATAAGTAATACAAGATAAACAAATAAGCCGACAACACGTAGCCCTGCTTGATGCCAATATAACCATGAAACCAAGACGATATATAAATAATTATTCCATTCTATTTTAAAATCTTTATTGTGGCAGATGTATAAAATAAATAAAATGTTCAGCGCAAACTTTATTTTAAGTATTGTATAAAAATAATAGTATATGTAAAAGTTGCAGATACCATGGAAACAGCAAACTTGTAGTCGATTCTGAAGAAATTAAATGCATGAAAATTAACTGGTCTTATTTTCATTGTATTCAAGAGGTCTTTAAGCGCTGTACGGGTTTCTTTTTCTGAAATAAAATAATTAATCAGTCAAATTAAATTTTATTACTAGCCGACCCAGTTTCACTTCCATGATATATTTAGTTGTCGAGTGTAACTGTAAGGCAAGAAATCATAAATATAAATAAAATCAAATATATAATTCAATTTTGAAGTTCATCCATAGACGTACAAAAAGTAGGTAATAGATTTTTCAGTGGTTGAATAACAATAACAATACAATAACAATAAATTTATTTCTCTCTTACAATAGGCAAACAAAAAAAAAGGTAAAAATGTAAAGGTAAAAATTAAAAATGAAAGAAAAGCTGTAGTTTAAACCTGTTTATAAGAGATTGGTGCCAGTTTTAGGTATAAACCTGTGTTACAGGTCACCAATGCCCCCATATACTAATTAGGTAAAATAGTATTATCGAGTACAATGATTTTAGTAGGTACACAACAACTTTAAAATTTTAGTTCATGCTTAACATAAATAAAACTTATTTGTGTGTGTGTGTGTATGTGTGCGTGTGTGTGTGTGCGTTGAATGCTATAAGTAAAGGTCATTTTATGTATTTTTTTGATATTTTCGATAGTTTAAGAAAAAAAGGCTCATTATCTGAGGGGTTGGAGTACACAGCCAACTCCACCGACAAACTGTGATGCTCGGGATCAAGTTCTCCGGCAAGTCGTGGTTTTGAAGGGGTCAGGCATTTGTGTGACGAACATCCATGTCTGGTTTTTCGGGTCTAGTTATTTATTATATTTTTACACACCTAATACAAGCTAATTTGCTTACTTTAGGGTAAGATCAATTTGTGAAATTTGTTCCGAGATATTTATTTAAAATAAACGAATTCTCATTTGACGAGGTCGTTGCATCGCGCCTGAAAGGATAGACCAAAAAAAAAGTATCTTCACGCCCATATCCCCGATGAAGTAGGCAGAGGTACAACCAAGGCACCCACGACTAGCCGAAGACACTAAGTCCCACAAAGTGATAGGTGGCAAGCCTATCGCCAACCGGACACATTTCCAATCCCGACCAACATTTTTTTTATTAGAAAATTGGAAAAATCCAATTTTCTTTTTGTTGGTCGACCCGGGATTCGAACCCGGGACCTCATGCAGTCAAGTCCAACACCCGGACTGCTAGACCACAGCGGCGATCAGATAGAAGATAGATAGATAGAAATGTATCAATTATTGTCAAAAGGTTCTTATTAAAAGAAAATGACAAACAGAAAAAAATGCTAAGAAAATAAAATAATAACTTATTCACTTGACCGGTTTTACTCATCACTTATAATTTATTATTACATGGCCTACCGGTTCGCCTTTAACAGCATCATCAGGGCTAAAATTAAAACTATTTAATAATATTTTTGATTTATAAATATAAATTCATTATATAGTGGGTAGAGGTGGGTGCATATAGCAGGTGGGTAGTTCCATAAGTGGAAAATATCAAATATAGGTAAGAAAGACCTTATTTCCCAAAAATTGTTAGTGGCTGTTAATGCCCAGCAACACGTTCTCCGGCTCAACTAGTTATTTAAATTATGAAACTAACTATGTGCGTAGTCGTAGTAATCCAGTTCAGAGGTAGTTTAATACTATTCTCATAGTTTGGTCACTGTTAAAAATAAAAAAAAAATAACTTACTTATAACTGGGTTGGTGAGGAGAATATGATTTAAACTACGTACAATACTTTCAAATCGTCGATAATTACGCTCGCAGCAATGAACTCCATACATGAGAATTAGTCCACTCACTAAAAGACGAGAGGTAGTGGAAATAAGGAGTAACTTTTTCCAATTATAAGGAGTGTCCTGAAAATAATATAAAAAAAACAAATCTCCGAAAGATTACAATAGAGGATGAAAGTTTGTCTAAACGTAACGCTTAGGAAGTCGCTGGCAAACAGCTAGTTGTCTTTTAGTCTCAAGTTTTACAAACTTCAGATATACGAAGATATGCGAAGTACGGTTTAATAAAGTAAACTGTGCTCATTCTTTTAAAAACGAAAAAGTATCTTTACAGAGTTGCAACCAGGATACCCACGACTAACCGAAGACACTAAGTCCAGCGACGATAGGATCTTATGATACCTATAACATCGAACTAAACAATAGTACTCAAACCATAGAGATTTACAACAAACAAATAGAAATAAAACAGTACAACTGCAAAGTGAGGCTCTACTCATATTTGAGACTTCGGATAGTATCGTCAATTTATAATTCTGTCAAAATTGTACTGTCAATTATCAAATTGAAAACAAATTACCATTATTCCCAGCAACAGTCGTATCGCTATGTTAAGAACTACTATCATGTTCATCAAAAATATTGTGGCTATAATTAAAACCTGTCAATAGAAAAATAGTCAGTGTGATATTTTACCACTATGTACTTCTTTCGCGTTAACATAATAGTAACGTTATCATCCTTGCAGCATCTATGATCAAATTAATCAGATAAAATAAAAAAACTCGACTATTTAATTATGTCTTGCTACTTTGGTGATGTCACTATTCTATTAAAGCTCAAAAACTGTAATCAACAAGTGATTAAATAAAGTAATTAAATAAACAAATTAAATGTAGGTTATTGCCAATAGAACCACTGGTGGTAGAGTGCTGTGCAACAACTTGCTCCTTTAAGGATCCACCGTCTTATGTTTTTCTGCCGTCATCACGACTATGTCATATTTCCGTCAGAAAGGTAGGGTAGGGTAGAGTAGACTTGCACAATAGGGCTTTCATCCTAGCCTAAGGACAGTGACGTACCTGTAACATATATGTTATGTATAAGCCACCGTTGTCTCTTAGCATCAGGAGATCCATGTGCTTGTTCGTTGACCATAAGACCATAAGACAAACATAAGAAAAACGAAATGAGACTATTCGTTTAGGAGTCATGGTGCACAATCAGATGACGCTAGTTAATTTGGGCTGCTTTAAGATCACTGACGTGAACACCTACAATTCAAGGTACATTACAATTTAAATATTTTAGAAAAACATGGTTTGAAATCCAAAAAATATCTTACCCTAAGCCCATACATGGTGTTCATGTATTCACATTGTTGAAGCAAGCATAAATAACCTTCTGTTATTCGTTTCATTTTTGGATAATACGTTTCCGGTGTCTTCAATTGTTTCAAAATATGGTTTTCTTTGTTAGAATTCCACAACTTTATCTGTACCTCTATTACTTCCAAATAATTATTGTGAGTAGATTTTTCCAATACGTCTTCAATTATTTGCAAGCGATGCTCAAATCGTGTTATGTTGGATATAAAATCAATTATATTCAAGGTAGCAATACAGGAGTAATAGTAGCCAATCAAATTTAAAGCAATAAATGTCCATCCATAATTCATTATCAAAGCATAAGCGTCAAAAACAGAGGTTAACAAATCAGTAGCTAAGAAGAAGATGAAAGAAGTATTATTTATTTTTAGAATATAACTATAATCAGGCTTTCCTAACATTTTATCGATTTTGAAGTAATTATTAAGGTAAGAAATTTGCATGCTTCTCCCATATTTAAAAACACAGTAATATTCAAAGTAATATTGAATAGAACTAAGAAAATACACCAGTTGAGCTGCATCTTCGAATGTCAGTTCGAAGTTTTGCATGTAATATTTTATGAACAAAGAATAAATATTAAGAACAGTTGCAAAACATATAAAAAATGTAAATTTAAACCAAGACCAATTGATATTTAAATGAACACCATTTATATCTATGCACGAAAAGGCAAAAAATTTCAGAACATTATTCAAAGGTTTACAAATATCCATCTTGGTGATACTTATAATACTAATACATACTGACACTTGATGTAAAATTTAAATTAGGATAAAGTGTAATTATAACTATTAGTTGATAAAAAATTCAAGCAGCTAGCACGCCATAATGACATGTTAGACTCACTTAATAGAATGACCATACAAATTATTTTTATAAATAATTTAGAAGCCTAAACAAAGAAATGAATAAATTTATAGCAAAAATCCAATTTTTTTATCAGACCTCACAATGAAAAATTAATCAGCGAGATTCGTGTATAATTTTTGAGATTTTACTAGATCTAGGTCCATATTTACCCGATTTGCGAGCGGATTTTAAGAAAATTCGAAGTTTACGGAACAATAAACTTTCATGTTCATTTATGCAACATCACGTTGATTCACGCCTGTTTACGTGCCATGCAAATCCAACTTGATACGTCGAATGTTTGTCTGTCTGATGGCATCCCTCCGATTATTTTGATATTAAGTTGGAACATTTATTTTGGGTTTAAAAAAAAAATTAAAAATATACGTTTTGTTCACTTATCAAGAGAAATTTAAACTATAAATGTATATCTTATTTGATATCTTAAGTTAACATGGTACATATCGGTGTTTAAATACAAATGAAAAATAGTTGTGCTCATATAACGTTAGTACAGGTTCTTAGATCATCTGTGATTTATCATACCAATACTCTATTTGTTTAATTCTATCATCAATTGCTGCTTTAGTTTAAGTTTAAAACTATTAATTGTTTAATTATCTTCTATTGTATTTGGTGATTTATTATACGACTGTTTTTTCGGACTCTCTTCCTTATCAAGCGTAGGATCGTGCTTATTGAAGTTTGTTTCATGAACTCAGTGTATGCGATCCCTCAAAAAATTAACTACTCGCTATCCTATAGCCATAACTTTCATGATTATGGAACGTACCTAAAAGTGATCCAATAAATATGTCATCGATTGAAATTTCCGGGTCTTTTTGTTTGTTAAATTTATTCTGGTACATATCTACTCAAATGTTTCTGTGTCATAAAATCGTTGTCGAACCAGAAACACCAGCATATAGTTTGCTAACATTTGGGGTTAGACTCAATTTGTGTAACTTGTCTAGCGATATTGATCGTAGTACAATTTATATTCTGCATTTTCCTGGACTGCAGTTTTGATGTACTTATAATATTATGGTAAATTATTTATTTTAAAATATATTAATTGATTGAGTGAATGACTAGGAATTTTCATTAGATAGGTTACATTTATGAGATAATTTTTGATATTTCCAACTTGGATAATGTTTTCTGTAGTTAGTAACTTTTACATGTACATCTTCGGGTGTACACTATGTGACTGCTGGTATCTAAGTTATTTGTAAGAAATTTTTTTTCGCACTTGCCCAGAGCTCTTAAATTTTTAAAGAAAGAAAGAGTTTCACCCCAGATTTTAGTCTCAAGGTGACGAATGTTCTAACCATTTGGGCTACCGAGGATTCAAATCCCTTTCTCCTACGTTTAAGCGGGTAGTTATGTCCTATAGATAAACATTTCTGTGTACCTACAAAATGAGTTCATCATTACAGATGAAATTCACATTTATAATGGTCATAACTTTTATTTCTCTCAAGGTTGAGACGAAAACGTTTATAAGCTTAAGTGTTATAAGGGCTTAAAAGGGTTGAGAAGAATGGGTATTGGGAAATCCTACCGGAAGTGAAATTTTTTCTTTTTTAAAAATTTTAGAAGTTATTTGTAATGGTTATTTGAACTTTATTTTTTTTATTTCAATACAGAGATGTTAAAATGTCACCACTCTCCAATTCATAAGTCTTGAAGACAAATTTTTTAATTAAGCTTATTTTATATGTTTCGATATTGATTGAAGATATTAATAATAATTATTATAATAAATTATCTTTATTTTACGTAAACCTACAAGAGGCACCTGTGACGCGTCTATACAATTATAAATCTACCACCGGATCGGAACGCGGCCTTACACTGAGAAGATCCGGCAAGAAACTCAGCGGGCATGTCTTTTTTTTTATTTTGAAATATGTTTTCAATAATAAATGTAATGATACATTACATTTATAAGAGATTGGCATGAGGAGCAATTAATCCCAAGCCGTCCTATCAGCTAAATATTCAGCAATGTTATAATAACCCTCTTTATTTAATTTACATTTGACACATTTCTTAAACTTATTAATTGGAAGTTCTTTCATATAATTGGGAAGTTTATTGTAGAACTGTGTATATTTGCCCATGAAAGAATGGCTTACTCTGTGGAGACGAGACACATGCACAGTAAGATTATTTTTATTTCTTGTATTGACACAGTGTATATCACAATTTCTTTTAAATGACCTTGAATTTTGAACACACATTAAATTTTCAGATATACTGGGATGCTACAGTTGGAATTTCGATTTCTTTGAACTTTTCTCTCAGGGAAACTCTTGAGCCTAGGTTATAAATTGCCCTTATGGCTCTCTTATGGCTAAGAAATTGGAACGTTTGAGTATTCTTATTCTGTTCTATTCTAGTTCTATTAAGTAATCTAATTCTGTTTCGTAATTTGCATAAAGTTTAACATTATCCTATTATTATTATTATCATTTATCAATGTCATTTCTATATTATTATGGTTTTACAGACCCGCTGAAAAAACCTTTTAATCATATTTACCTATGTATTACGTATTGTATTTCACATACAAATGTTGTTCCATAACACATACTCTTTGCTTCCAAGCAGATAGCAAAAAGGTATACAAGTGATAGCTAGAATTTTATTCATTTTAAATTTTGCAAGAAAATTATAGTATATGTAAAGGTTGAAGATACAAATGTAACTGCAAATACATAATCAAACGAGAAGAAATTATTTGCGTGGAATTTTATCGATCTTGACTTCATTGTGTCCAATTCTTTAAAAGCAGCACGAGTTTCTTTCGCTGTAACAAAAAAGGATTGACATATTAATAATACTAATTGTATACCCTCGTAATACTTATACTGTTTTGTTAATAAAAACGACATACATTACTCCAAAATTATTATAGTCTTTATTACAAAGTGATAAAGACTATAACCTGGTTTTACTACTTTGTTAGTCCATGTTTATTAATAAAACGGGTACTGTTTATTTACTACTAATAAAACAGAAAGACAGTATTGAATAGTAAAATACAAACTGCATCAAATAAATATTGCTTATTATTAATTTGGCTGTGGTTTTTTCTATAATACTTATTCACTCTGTAACTCCAGGTAAGAAATCATGGCGATTGATGTTAAATTTTTCAATGATCGAAAAACAACTCACAAATCATTTTGTTGAGAATAACTGTCTTATGAATGGCACATATGATTCTCTCTGATTGTCGATAACTTTCTTCACAGCAATGTGCTCCACACATAAGTAACATGAAGTTTGCAGCAAGGCACACAAGGGTCGAGTATAGCAAAACATGTTTCCATTCATGGTAAGGAGTTTGCTGAAAAATACATTTTCTGTTGTAACAGCTAAAACAAAGTTAAGCTAGAAAAAAGACATATTCCAGATTTTGAATATAATGTTAAACATATAAAAATACAATATGATCGTACTTTTTTCGTAATCATGGAATTTTTTGTTTATATTTAGTGAAATTAGTCAATTTTGATAGCAATTTATACAGTTCTATACAATGAAAGTGCGCAAATGAAATAATCATGAAGACATTATTGCATTGTATATTTCCTCGTTGCTGCCAAATCTCATTAAATGAGATGAAGTAATGAGGCCACCACGTTACTCAAGATCGTGACATGACATTTGTTGATGATTTATGACTGATTTTGAATAGTTGAAATCCAACGTAGTAAAATCGGGTATCTTGATAAAATAATTCAACTTTTCTAATGGCAAATACTAATGTTAGTACTAAAAACTAAAGAAAATAGAGATAACCGTCGTTTTGTCACTTTATCTTACTTATATTGATATGAAAATGTATGTTTTTGTTTGCATTTCTCCCATGTAGCAATAGAGGAAATATTTAGTATAATATTTAAACGTCGGTTATGGTAAGGGAGTTGATTTGTAACGTAGGCTTGTTCTTATTCCAGTAATTAAACAGATTCCCGCAAAAGAGCTAAACTGTTTTAATATGTAGTCGTTGCCATGGCCACATTTATTTTTATAATAAGAATTCTATAAATTGTAAACTTACCAATATAGCTAGCATCAGACGCAGCGTCACATTAAGTACCATTATTGTATTCGAAAGAAAAATCAATAAGTAAATGTTCAACGATTAATAATGCAACTTTTGTACACCATTTATGTCTCTTTTGTAATGAGAAATAATTAATATCAATGTAAAAAGACGAACATCCTAGATTTCTTATGGTTTCATTATTATTTTATAAATGTATCATTAAGACTGAAATAAATGTAAATAAAGTAAATTTGTATATATATAAAGATGTTATTAAAAATTATTTTTACTCTTACTCCATACATGGTGTTGATGTTGTCACACTGTTCCACTACACGGATATAAGCTACAGTATTTTTTTTTACAAGATTGTGAGGATGTTTATCATCCGCATCTAATAAATTCAAACTGCCTTCTCCTCCAACGCTCCATACTCTTCCTTTAAAACAGTTATTACAAAAATCTTCAAGAATATCTCCGATTTTTCTCAAGCGATGTCCGAAGCGCATCACGTTGGATATTATATCGATAAGACTTATCATAGAAATGAAGTAATAAATATAACTAATTATGTCAGTGATATGGTCATCCATCCATAGTTTAATGTCCATGCCAAAAAATCAAATATTGCGCTGAATGAATCAAGTAAAAGACCAAGTGGAAGAATCAAGAAAATAAACAGTCTTTTAATGTCTTGTTTTACTTTATGATAGTGTGTCAAGTTGATAAGTTTATCTATTTTTGAATAATTTTGTACATATTCTAAAAACAAATTGCTACCATATTTAAAAACAAAATATTAATCAACGTAATATTGAATGAAAGTCAAAGATAGACCAACTGAATTGCAGTACCGAATGGAAAATAATGGAATAATATAGTTAATTTTGTTCATGGATTACTGATAGATTGCAAAACTATTTCACATCACTTTTTCAGCGTTTAACCGCTTCTGGAAACCTTATTGCATTTCGTTTCACTCATCAGATAAAAACATTTATGGGACGGCCAACTAAACAAACTGCTTAAAATTATTTTCCTGTATTTTGTGGTCATTTTTATTGATTAATGAATGCATAAGTACCAGTCAGGCTATTCGTTGCTGGATTCTATCTATTATTCTACCTGACATGCTTTTTACCCTCTTTAGACTCTTTAGTTCTTTACATTACAAAGAACGAAAGCACTTTTTTCTTGTCCAACTGAGAAACTATGTTAGATCTGTTTGTAAGAGACCCACGACTACCCAAAGACTATAAGTCCCACAGTGTGATAGAAGATAAGCCTATCGCAAACCGGGAACATCCATCCAATCCCAAGCAACGTTGTTTTTGTTACACAACTCTAAAAACATAGTTCCTTTTTGTTGGCCGACTCGGAGATCGAACCGGTGACTTCATGAAGTCAAGCGCATAAGGTGCTTCTTTCCTTAGGTAACTATAAGTCTAGTGGTCATGACTGTATCCCCCGATTGTATTAAAATATATGCTCCAGAGCTGACACCGGCTATGACCATTCGTTTTATACTCCATACTTCTTAGGTATAGTTCCTAGATCTTGGAAGACCGCTTTAGTGCACCTGATCCCCAAAAAAGTTGACCACTTTGATCTGTCTTACTATCAGGCCTTAGTAATAACTTCTTTGTTTCTTGTTCTTTAAAACTGTAAAAGCCGAAATTGATTGCAATCTGCTTCTGATTCTAAAAGAGCACCAGCTGGTCAGCGTTCGTCACAAGCGATACCGTAAAAAGTAAAACCGGTTAGTTTATGTTTAAAGTCCACAATGGAATTGTGGTGAAGTATAAAGTTTTTTTTAAGAATATATATGTCGGCGCAAAGTCGACAAAATCATTTCTTACTAAAAGGTAGTGTAAGGTTGTGGGTCGACAATTGGCTTGTGTCCACCAGCACATGGCAGGAATTGCGTGAGGTTATGATTAAAACTTTTTAACCAGAGAATAGATGTTCTCGCGATGTAGCTCGCTTTAGAGAACAAAGCTATGATAATTCTAAAAATATCGCGCAATTATCACAAGCTTGGGTGCTATGGCGACGTATTACAAAAGATAAATTATCAAACGATGACGTAGTTGAAGCAGTAATTGGTTGTGTTGGGGACGATCGGTTGCGTATTGAGTTGTTAAATGCTAGGGCTACTTTAGTACCTGGATTGATTTCGGTGGCGTCTTCTATACGAAGCATTAAACGCGCTCATTCAAGCACGTTGGGCGTGCAACAAAATAACAACGTTAAACGGTCTCGATTCTCTGAGAAGGCCTTGCTCTATTGTCAATTATGTAAAAAGCCTGGTCATGGTACAAGTAATTGGCGTTACCGTGACAAAACCAATGAAAATCAACCGCATAAAATAGATAATCAAACTGTCTCCCAAAAATCGTTTACACCAAGTTGTACTTTCTGCTCAAAGACTGGTCAAACATATGAAAAATGTTATAAAAGAGAGCGTGCAATTATTTCTAATGTTAATTAGGTAGGTTATATCTAATATCGCTGTTTGTCTTTTTTTTCTTTTCTTTTAGTTTGTATTATTATTGATAATTTAAGGGTTTTATTCAGTTTCAAGTTATTCTGGATTACAAAGTATGTTTAGATATTCTAGTAGGGATGACCCTGATTAATAACACAAATCTAAGCGTAATAGTAAACTCTCGGGGTGGTTTGTCGGCCAGTAATTATGCACTTGCCATCTTTACAAGAAAAAAATTGACAAAATAGATTGTGATTTGACTAATGACGATGAGATCAATGAACTAAAATTTTTTTTGAACAAATTCCAACACATGTTTATACAATTACTGTGAGCTGAACAAAAATACTCTTGAGAGATCAAAATCCACTACCAATAATCTCTGATCTAATAGACCAGCTCTCAGGTGGTTTATAGCTCACCGTTTTTGACATGGCAGTTGATTCCCAACAAAAAAAAACCATATCCAAACAATATTGAGAAGACTGCTTTTGTCACTCCGAATGGGCTGTACAAATATTTGACCATACCGCTCGGGTTAAGTAACGCTGTGTCAGTCTATCAAAGATGTATGAATAAGGCATTGGGTCCGCTTCTTTTCTCTTCGTCTTCGTTAATCTTATTAACTACGGATAATCCAATTTTCCAAGAAATAAAATTATACAGCATTGTCTACTGCGCCTACCCTTATGCTTTTTCAGGAAAATCCTCCCACTGAACGGATGCAAGCAGCATAGGCTACGGAGTCGTTCTGGTACCGAATCCTGAAAACCGCCAACATCAAATCGTCTATATAAGCTAGCGCACCAGACGCAGAGAGCCGCTACGAGTGATGACTCGTACGAGTTAGAGACGCTTACCGTGATAAAAGCCGTAAAAAAAATTTCGTCGTTATCTCTACGGTCGCAAATTCAAAGCAATGACCGACTATAATACCTTAAAGCATGTAAACATAAAGGATTTACCCCTTCGCATCCGTAGATGGTGGGCATTTCTTCAACATTACGATTTTGAGGTGGAATACAGTAAGGTTGAGCGGTTACGCTATGCTGATTTTTTTAAACAGGAATCCAGCTAATGAGATTTCTATTAATATGATTGCCAGAGATCTCTAGTGGCTAGAAATTGAGCAACGTCGCGACGACGTTCTACGTCCACTTGATAATGACAAATGACAATGAAACTACAGATTACGTCTTTGAAGAAGGCGTGAATGCTTCAGTGGAGCTTAACAAATTAGTTTCATACTGACTAAAAAAAAACTCTCGCAAAAACAAGAGAAAATTCCTGGTTTGATAAAATGAGTACGTTATCGTAGTTATTGATGCTATCTCTAAATACGTGCTCCTAAATTATTTTGACACATGAGTTATGGCAGACAGCGCTGGAGGCGCTACAACTGACGTTCAAAGGTACTCCTCATAGTGACAGGGAGTTTCACCCCCTACGCTCTTGACTCGCCGCCAACACTGCGTACCTCCAGAACTTCTAAAGGTTAGTAAATATAGAAAATGACTCTGTACACTTCACAACGTGTAACAACAACAACGTACAACAACAAATTGTAACAGCACGTTCAACAAAAGATGGCTACTGCGGTGAAATAAAAGGAGCGCTTCGATAAAAATAAGGCTAAATTGTGTTGGTTTCTAAAATGAAACTATGTCCTTATTAAGAACAATCAACTTAATCAAACATCCTTAGACTTAAAATTTAGTGAACCCTATGAAATAATAGAAGTTTTAGATAATGGCCGTTACACGCTAAAACGAGTGATTGGCAGAGGGCGTCTACATAAAGTAGATCACGATCACCTACGTCGAGCACCGCCGAGGCGTTTAGAAAATCGTGTCGACGTATTCAGAAGGAATGGCACGCCAATCGACGAGTGAAATATCGAACAATTTCACCGATGGGTCAGCCAGTAGGTAAGCTTCCGAGTTCCGATGCAGTACTACTTCAGTCAACTACATCTCCAGCTACCCAGTTGCAGAATGCCCAAAGTTAACTGATTAGTTCTATCTAATTATTTTAATTTCAATTAATAATGAAGCCAATAATATTATTCCAATACAAAGTAAACATAAAACTTATTACCTACGTCCTTTAGAGCCTCTGTGGACCACGGCGTACATGACCGCTAAGAACCATAGCATCAGTAGCCGGTGAGCAATTACATTTTGTCAAAATTAAGAACAACGTTAAAAAAAATTAAAAAAAAAACAAAAAAAAAAACATTTCAGAGCCTCTGGGGACCACGATCAAAATTCAAAGTCAAAACACGGTCACGGTCAAAAACAGCATCGACCTAGTTCCATACTTCCCTTAGGGCCCCAATGGACCATAGCGTGCAAGACCGCTCAGAACCAGAGCATCACACCAATTTCATGCAAAATGCGTGGAGAATTTGCATTGACTTAAAAAAAGTGCGAAAATGCGTGAAGCATTTGCATTAACTTAAAAAAAAAGTGCGATGTGGTGCTTAACGCGTGGAGCATTAAGCACCACAAATTACGCTCACTGTCCTATGTACAGAAGACTTTACAAACGAAGTCATTATTTACAACTAATTTATTACAAAAATACAATAGGCGAGCTTGTCTCTGGTAACAGATTTCTTACAGCAAACCTGTTACAAGCAAAAGTTTTAAACGGAGATATTTAGATTTGGAAACTTAACTATAACATTATTAAATTAACTCTGATAACCTGATCACAGATGGGTTAATATTTCAAACGTTATTACCTTAAACATAACTGATTTTAGTTAGTGAAGTATTACTATCAGACATACAAAAAAAAATGATAACATAACCAAGTTGTCAGCTAGTGTACAGGTATACAGAGATAAAATTATCGTTTTCAGAATCGCGACTGGCGCAGAGCGCGCACCGTCTCGCAGTATGGCCGTGTCGACGCGAAATCGACAAAATCATTTCTTTTTTAACAAAAAGGGAACTAAATATTATTTAAGTGATTGAAAATTTATTTAATTTGCAAATAAACGAGTGTGTGTTTTTAGTTTATCGATGTAAAATATTCAAACCAAACATTAATTAATGTTTTGTATGTTGACCCAAGTTAACATCGATAATTTTAATTAATAAATCTTCAGAGCGTAAAATAAAATTTTTCGTTGATTTAATTAGCTTCTCTAAAAATATAACTAATTTAGATTTAATGTTTGGGCCTGTTAAAAATAGAATTCGAATTATTGTAGTACAAAGCGCTCAAAAGCATTCGAGATATACAATGGAAGATTTCTCTCGCTCTCGTAGGCCATCAACGTCTGCAACTTAAGTTACCGTCCCAAAAGTGAAGAAAACAGTGACTGAAAATCCTCATTCAACTTTGATAGAGATAGCAGTTTAATATTTTGTATACCAAGAGTCGATTATTATTTTATGTTATTGAGTATTATTTTAAACTAATAATTTAGCCATGAAACATTTTTCTGCTGTCCAGTCTCATGACCTGATTTTTCTTCAAAAACTCAATCGCATAAGAGTCGCCGAGGACATGATAGAACGAGTGAATTCCGATATACATGAAACGCATTGTCACTGGTGACGAGATGTGGTTTACGAGCTTAACATGCAAACTAATCAGCAAGCTTTAGAGTGGCGCCTTCCAGCTGAACCAAAACCGAAAAAACCAAGTCAAACTCATTCGAAAGTCAAAGTCATATTGAGTGTTTTCTTTGACTATCGCGTTGTTGTGCACATGGAATTCTTCCGGAAAATCAAATAGTAAATAGGGAATATTAGACATAACACTCAACAAATCATCGATCAACCACCATATTTACCAGATATGGCTCAAGCCGACTTCTTTCTTTTTAATAAACTCAAATTACCCCTCCATAGCACCTGTTTCCAGACGGTAGAAGACATAAAAGATAATTCGCAGCGAAAACAGCGTTTAAAAATATTTCGATTATTTGATTATTCAATTCCTGAAAGAGCACACTTGAAGGTGACAAAATAAATTTTGATGAATAACTAACAGTTTGTATATTATGCATCTTTTAGTGGTACTTTCTTGACAGTGTAATTAGTACAAGCTGATATTCTGCAAAAGAAACTAAGTATAATAGATAATAAGATAATAAATTTTGTTTGAAAATTATTTGATCGATCTAAATAAATAAAAGTAGAACAGGATACTAACAGACCTGGGATGTAATCGAGTAAAAGGGAATAACTATTAGTGTCACTTTACATAAAGTAATTGAAAGATTCATGATAATTTTGTTTACAGCTTTAATAGATTTCAATCATGTACAGTACTACTATTTAAATTATGCGCGTCGGCTTTACAATTTTTACTCTTTTTACACTTTATACTTTTATTTTTAAATTGGCTGACCTAATCTAAATTTAAGCGAAATGATTAATTATGTAATAACAACTCTATATAGAAATCTTTAAAATACATTCGGATTTCCGAAGCTTGACGAATATAGCCGAAGCGCTTAATTTAAATAGTACTACTGTATGTCGTAAACTTTGCTAACTAAAAAAAAGTAGCAAAACCGAATGACTAACCACGTAATTTATTTTAGGTATTGCAAAAAAATTATAGTATATGTAAAAGTTGCAGATGCCACTGAAACAGGAAATTTATAGTCGAGCCTGAAAAAGTTGTATGCGTGGAAATTGATTGGTCTTAAGGTTATCACATCTTGAAACTCATTTAGGGCCACACGCGTTTCTTCCGCTGAAATAAATAAAATTTCAGATTTAAAGTTATAGGTGTATAAAGAATTATTAATAATAAAAATAGGCAACAAATAAGAGTCTTATTAAAATTATTCTAGTATTTATTTAAGTATTGCTATTAATCGTTTACTACTGACTCATAACATAAGCATTTATAAGTAGTACTATTTACTAATAAATTATGCGCTTCGGCTATGTTTGTCAAGCTAGGGAAATCCAAATGTATTTTGAAGATATATCTATATAGAGTTGTTATTACATAATTAATAATTTCGCTTAAATTTAGATTAGGTAAGCCAATTTAGAAATAAAAGTATAAAATGTAAAAAGCGCAAAAATTGTAAATCCGAAGCGCATCATTTAAATAGTAGTACTATATTTGATTACACAAATAGTCCAAGATAAGACTTATTTAAGTTTAGAATTCATATTTTAATATTATGAATGCAAAGTCTGTCTGTATGATGCTAAGCCGCTGGACCGATGTAATGAAATAAAAAAAAGTTCCTTATTTAGGGGATATTTGCAGTTAGTGTGATTGGCTCAGGTGTAGTTGTTTATTTACATAAATCTCTTTACTAAACGGATATTTCCTTAACTGGATTATTTTACTAATGTCCATCAGATTAGGCAATAGAGTTCCGAAATGGTTGCTCTAATTAGTACTTTAGCGATGATTTTTCCTCCGCTTTAATAACAGTTGTTGTAAATCGGTTTAAAGCCAGTCACAGATTAAAAATTACAAGTTAGAACCTTTTTTTTTCCAACATTATCTAGTTTATTTCCATTTTCTTTATCTAGTTTATTTCCATTCCATTCCATTTTCTTTATCTAGTTTATTTCGTTCGCGCAAAATCATTGTTTTCTATTGCAGAACAATCTTTATGCTATCTGGCCCATACTGCGTGTTTGGAGAAGTCGCCTTTATCATCAATCGTGCTAGGGCACGACCGCTGATTTAGATTTTGACTTCTGTGCCTATCTGTATTTTGTGGTAATATGTTATTGTCATTCAAATGTTAGGCTTCGAACTGTCTGGAGCTCTAATAAAACAACATTTTTTTTAAGATATGAGTGTGAGTGAAGTGAAGAAGAAATACACGATGCGACGTTCACGTTCCGATACAGATCTGATGCTGGTCAATCTCTATTAAAAAACCTTAGTAAGTAATATTAGCAGCCTCTTTGAAATACTATATGTCCGTCCGTGTCCGTGTCCGTGTGCGTTAGCGTGTGCGTTAGCGTGTGCGTGTGCGTGTGCGTGTATGTGTGTGTGTGTGTGTGGCATTATATCTTTTGAACGGTTTGACCGATGCGACCGATTTTGATACGGATTTTCTCAAGCTAGCGTTGTCGAGATGGTTATTAGCTACATTAAATATAGGCTTTGCCAGGTTATTGAAAATGTTTTATTCTAAGATCATATGTTAACGAAAATACGCATTATTAAGTGTAACTGAAAAACTTTTAAAATTACCAACCTAAAAGAGAACGTAATTGAAGACAAAAATAAAATTATCAAAATTTGTTTACACAGTAAAATTTTTAAAGAATACTTAGAAACACATGTATTTAGATGAGTTGCGAACCTCTTCCTTTTTGAAAAATCAGCTAAAAAAATAAAGTAATATATCAATAACACTCACAAAGAGTAGGGTTGAGGACGATTGTGTTACTGACAGCTCGTACAATGCGCTCTCCTTGACGATAGTTTCTTTCACAGCAATGAACTCCATACAATAGAATCAAACAACTTGAAAATATACGCAAAATCGTCGATAAAAGTAGTGTATTTCTCCAATTATAGGTTGTTTTCTAAAAAAATATAAAATTAATAGCTCATTTATTTACTCCCTACCATGTGATGTGTTACGAAGATAAACCAATGTATTAAATATGAAAACTTAAAACACTAGTAAAGGTCAAGAAGCGTAGAAATCAGAGACAATGGGATTGAATGGTAGTGTAAAAATGAGTAAAGGAATGGAATGAGAATGGTCATGTACAAAGAATATGAGCACTTTTTTCATATGGCTAATATGCCTATCGCCTCTGAGATCTAGCGGTTCGGAGTTGAACTTGACTTCATAAAAATTAGAAAATGTGTACTTTCAATTTTCTAATAAAAGTGACGTTGCCCGGGATTGGATGTTTGCCCGGTTGGCGATAGTCTTGTTACTCTTTACATTATGGGACTTAGTGTCTTCGGCTAGTCGTGGGTACCCTGGTTGTGCCTCTTCGGGGATATTGGCGTGAATATACTTTTTTATGGCTAATACGTTGCTAACCTAACCTTTCGGTTTTTACAACTTCACAGGACAATAAATACGAGCATTTATATGTTTAGGTTTAAGGAATATTTTTATTAAAAGGTGTGTTATGAAATAATTACTTACCATTATTCCTAACACTAGCCGCATTGCCACATTGAGCACCACTATCATATTCATCATAAACATTATTGCGATGACTAAAACCTGGAAAGGTTATTTTTAAATGTTTATGATGCCAATTAGTTTCTTTCCATGTTATATCATCTTCCATCATTGGATTATTCTATAAATATTCCTCTGTGCAATCAGTCTAAAGGCTTATTCACAAGGTATGGCACGTGAAGTATAGTAGTACTATTTAAATTATGCGCTTCGGCTATATTCGTCAAGGTTCGGAAATCCGAATGTATTTTTAAGATATCTATATATAGAGATCTGTTATGCCATAATTTTCAATTTAGATAAGGTCAGCCTAGAGTAAAAAGTGTAAAGCCGAAGCGCATTATTTAAATAGTAATACTTATGTTTTTTTTCGGGTTTGGTTTTGTTTTTTTTTATTGCCAAACTTTTAAAATAATACATTTATCTTTTTACACACTTTGGTTTATTATATTATACTAATTATATTAAGCTTGCGGAGGAAAAAAGATTTAGCGAATCATGGTACATTATCAATAAAGCGTTTCAGAAATCCAAAATGTATATTTAATATAATTATATAATTTTTTCTAGACTACTTTTAATCGAACAAGAAACGCGATAATATTTAATAAAAAAAACTAAAACTTCAGAAAGTACCTTAATAACAATCATAATGTTTTACAAGCACTCAGTGTAGTTTGTCTATATTAAACTTATTTAGCGATTTGAAAGATTAAAATACAGATTTTTTTTTAAATTGAAGGAGCATTACTTTTCGTTGACACAATAACAAACTCGTATATCTTACAAAGATATTTTCATTATGATGATTGTACCTATTTTATTCTTTTATACTTTATTATAATCTATGTCCTTTTAGTAGTTCTAAGTTACCGCCCCATAAATTATAATATACAATCATATCGATTCAGCCCTTCTGGAGTTATAAATAGTCTAATTAACGTGACTTTCTTTTATATAAATACTAGCTGTTCCGGCGAACTTAGTTCGTTCGGAAAAAATAAATATTATCTTTCCTAGTTTCCCCGCTGTTGAGTAGGATAAAATATACTCTTTGTCCTTCTCCTAGTTCTAAGCTACCTCCTTATCAATTTTGCAGCCTAACCGATTCAGCCATTCTTGAGTTATAAATAGCGTAATTAACACGACTTTTTTAGCTGTCTAGCTATTCCCGCGAACTTCGTTCCACCTATTCAGTTTGTACGGGAAAAATTAAAAAAATATTGTTTTTTTCAAGTTTCTCACAATGGAACAGGATAATTAGTATCCTATGTCCTTTTCCCAGTTCTAAGCTACCTCCCAACCAATTTACAGCCTCATTTGTTCAGCCGTTCTTAGTGTAACTAACACCACTTTCTTTTATAAATATAGATATAGATAAGCTGTGTTATAAGTATACCTAGCTATAATAGTATTTTGTAAGCGATGCTTTCCATTTTATTTTCAGTTTCATTTTTTAGGTTGGTAAATATTCTTACCCTTGGTCCATATATCGTGTTGATGTAGTCACATTGATCCATAATACTTAAATATCCCTTTATGATCCTTGTTTTAATTATTTTTGTATACTTTTCAGGGGTTTTTATATTATTTTTACCATCGCAGTACCATAATATTGTATCAACTTCTATAACCTTCAGAGAATGACTAAAATTTGAATTTTCCAAAGTATCCCCAATAACTTGTAGGCGATACTCAATTCTTATTATATTGGTAATTACATCAACCATACTCAATATATTTAGAAAATAATATATGATTTCAATTATATCTGGAGAAACGACTGATATTCCATAGTTTAGAACTCTGGCTATCATATCAAGTAAAGCACTGCATACAGCAATTATTAAAAACGTAATAACAAATGTTTTTATTTTCCTCTTAATTACATTATAATCAGGTGTTCCTATTATTTGATCAATTTTAAAGTAATTTTTCAAGTAAGTAAATGTTTTTTTTCTTCCATATTTATAACTGACAGACAGATCAAAAATATATTGAATAAATCCCAGAAAAAACACCATTTGAATTGTATCTTCAAATGTTAAATTGAAAGATGCAAGATTGTATCTGCAATATTTTAAATAAGTGATAAAAATGTTAGCACTAGCAGAAATTGCAACATAAAACACAAATTTAAACCAAGACCGATTCACTTTTAAATCAACAGCATCAACATAAGAAAAAGCAAAAAAAATTAGGATGTCATTAAGAGGCTTGTAAATGTCCATTGTGTGGTCGTCATCAAAGGATACTAATATTTTCAAGTGAATATTTGATCCACTTTTCTTTTCAATTAATTCCTTATCCAAAGGTCATCTTGCTTTTTAATTTAAGTTATTATCACAAAACTACGTCCTTTGTAATTTGTGCCAATAAATAATTTCCAAATGGACAATTGTATCAAAATTATACACCATGAAAATGATTGCGGCGAGGTGGTACAAATATCAGTACTGTGTTAATTATTAAAATTATAATTACAAGTGTCAACTACATTGGTAAAATGACCACAAAATAAGACGCTAAATAAATAATCGAGGTCTTTTGGTAAATGAATAGGTTACTGAATTTATATTACAGTAGAATACAGTAGTGAATAGGTTATAGTAGTGAAGTTGGTAAGTTACTTTCAAAAAAATGCCAAAAAAATTGGATTGGAATTCCAGCATAATGTTTATCATATATAATTATCTAAATAAAAAAAGCGGTTGTCTTTGTTGACGATAGTTGAACGTGACAGCGTCATAAGAAGGCCGATTGTGCCTCTTTGTTGCTAAAAAAGCCTTAAAAAGCACGCCTCGGAGCGAGCAAGGTAACGCCGCACGAGTCATGTTTTCTAGTGCGTACAGCGTGGCAACGTGGCAACGTCTTATAATTCAATGGAGCCGCCATTGAATTATAAGACGTTGCCACGTCAAAATTATGTTATCTAGAAATAGTAAAGGTAAACAGTTGTTTCAGACCCAACATGTTTGGGCCGCATTCTTCTGCAGTGTTTCTAAAAGTGTTTTTTATTTTATTTAAGAGTTTAAATGATGTTATATATTCTCTTGTGACTGATATTATAGTTAATAATGTTGTATATTGTGAATAAATTAATGCACAACTTCAATTTTATTTCGAAATAGAGCTGCTTTTTTAAATATAAATAACATAAATATCCTTGGATAAACCTTAAAATCTTTATCCCAAAGTAAGCATACTTTGAAACTTAATTTTATGTCAAATGTAACAACAATGGTGTATGTGAAAGCTATGGAAAACGCTAACTTGTGATTAATTGTTAATACAGGAGTTCCCAATCTTTTTTTAGCTCGCGGTGAAGTTTCAAATTTAGTATTATGTCATGGCGCCCTACCCAAGCTATTTGCAAAAGATAAGAAAGAATAAAAATTAAAATCTACACAATGATATTAAGTTTTTTTTTTATAAATTTTAAAGCAAGCACAGGGCAAGTGCTAAAATAAAAATATGTTAATTTTGTTTTAATTAAAAAGCATTAGAACAGAAATCTACAAGTGGAACTTGAGAAAAAAAACAATTAGTGGAATCAATGTGACTGGTGCACTTGATGATCTCCGCAAAGTTTTTCAAAGCTCGAAACAGGGCTTATAATGAATATTAATGTCTGATTTATAACAGTTCGTCATTTCTTTGCCTACCCATCAAGGGACTCTTCGTAAAAACATGTATGTATAAGTAATATCTACCTGCCTATTATTGCATCTGCCCGACATCGTCCTGTTTCGGTCCTGAGGATAGTTTGGTTACAGTCAATTTATTTCAGCATTCAGATTGAAATGCACTCTCAATGTTGGCACCTCCCAATATCCAAATCTATAAGCGCAATAGCCGAAGACGTGTAATATATACATACATCTTAATTAAAAAAATAATTATGATAAACATTATTTTATTTACTCTTCATGGTACACTCATTACTCTTCCACCCACGTCGCGATTTGATTGAAATGTAGTAAATTATTCGGAAATTGAAATCCAACATATATTTTAGCTAGCTAGCGGTTTTTGTAATGTCTATTACTAGTTAGATTATCATAAAACTGATATGGGAGCACCTTGAAATAGTACATTTCTAAAAAAGAACTTTCAAAATCTGTTGCTATTGGCTGAGTATTCGTGTAACAAAAATATAAAAATAAAAAAATATAAAAAAAAGCTGCCTATTCTGGCTTCGCTCGGATGTTAATTTTTTTGATTCCAAATTGAGATGTAAGCTATCCTATCTTTCAAGTTGGATCAAACTGCACACGGTGTGCAAATTTGATTCAAATCGGTTAAGTAGTTTAGGAGTCCATCGCGGAAAAACAACGTGACACGTATATTAAAATATACAAATTGGAGTATTAAACCAGTATGGTTAAACCAACTCCAAAACGGAAAGAACATCTGACCCTGAATACTTTTTATACTTGTCGAATTGACATGACATATTTACAGCTTATAAATAGCTTATATACAAAAAAAAAAACAAATTATTTAAGATATAATTTATTTTAAGTATTGCAAAAAAATTATAGTATACGTAAAAGTTGCTGATGCTACTGAAACGGCGAACTTATAGTCGAGCCTAAAGAAGTTGTATGCGTGGAAGTTGATTGGTCTCAGCGTTAGCAAATCTTGAAGTTCGTTTAAAGCCATTCGTGTTTCTGACGCTGAAAGTAACAAAAAATTCAACTGCTGTCTGTCGGAACTGTCAAAATTGTTGAGATATGTAAAGAGAATCTAGTCCAAAACCTTCTCCAACATTATAACACAAAAATTTAGTAAAATCAGTTCAGCCGTTTTGATACGACAATAAAACACGTTCTAAACATTGAAGCTACTACAATAATGATATTCAGTTCAGAAATAACATGTTATCTTTTGTCAAAAAACTTGGAAAGTACAATCTTTTGTGTTATCATTGTATGTTAATAAACAAGTTTTAAGCTATATAAAATACAAATTCACAATTTGTTTGTTTGTTTAAATTTTTATATTGTTTTATAATTTGACTTCAGGTTTATTATTCAGTCATCTACATAAGCAAAAATGGTACCAGCAGAAAGAGTGAGCTGAGAAAAAGAATCATCAAAATCGGTTCATAAAATAAAAAGTTTTGAGGTAACGTACGTAATAAAACGTATAATGCAAATCCCTCTCAGGTTTTGAATGTTCTAAAATTAAAGTTAAATATTAGCAACACTTACAAATGGTGGGGTTGAGGACGATTATGTTACTGACAGCTCTAATAATCCGTTCTCCTTGCCGATAATTCCTTTCGCAGCAATGGACCCCATACAATAATAGCAAG
This sequence comes from Calephelis virginiensis, assembly GCA_002245475.1. Taxonomy (NCBI): domain Eukaryota; kingdom Metazoa; phylum Arthropoda; class Insecta; order Lepidoptera; family Riodinidae; genus Calephelis; species Calephelis virginiensis. The sequence goes on from NJDC01004546.1 coordinate 35,344, forward strand.
CAGCAACATAATATTCGGAGTACCGTCGACAAAAGTAGCGTATTTTTCCAATTATAAGTTGTTATCTGGTAAATTAAAAAAAATATAAATGTGGTGTCGTGGGACACCTGGTAGGAACGAAGTTCCTTCGGCTAATGTAGAATCGACACAATTCATGAGTATATACTCGCACGTCTCATTTAACAGTTTTATTCCACTGACTTTTTACTATCCCTAAATCCCTATCTCCTCCAAGTCTACCGTAAGGAACTTCGTTATAATATTCACTAATTATTTATTAATTAAACGCAATGCAATATTTTATTAAGACTATGGTGAGTAGTAATCATATCAAAGTTTACTATAATCGCCTCTGTGGTGTAGCGGTCCGGGTGTTGGACTTGATTGCATGAGGTCCCGGGTTCGAATCCCGGGTCGGCCAACAAAAATAAAATTGGATTTTTCCAATTTTCTAATTAAAAAAATGTTGATCGGGATTGGAAATGTGCCCGGTTGGCGATAGGCTTCCAACTATCACATTGTGGGACTTGTGTCTTCGGCTAGTCGTGGGTGCCTTGGTTGTACCTCTGCCTACCTCTCCCGGGATATGGGCGTGAAGATACTTTTTTTTACTTTTTTTTTTTACTTTTTTTTTTACTTTTTTTTTCTTACTATAAACGGTCTATAATCGCCTCTGTGGTCTGGCGGTTCAGTTGTTAGACTTGACTGCATGAGGTCCCGGGTTCGAATCCCGGGTCGCGCAACAAAGAGAAAGTTAGGTTTTTCAAATTTTCTAATAAAAAACGTCGCTCGGGATTGGATTTTCGCCCGGTTGGCGATAGGCTTGCCAACTATCACATTCTGGGACTTAGTGTCTTCGGCTAGTCATGGGTGCCCTGGTGGTTCCTCTGCCTACATTTTGTGGGATATAGGCGTGAAGATACTTTTTTTTACTATAATAGGCAGGTCTCATAGTTCATTTTGTATGATTGAGGAATAAATTTCTAGGCAGACAATAATTATTCTCCAAAGCTCAAGTATGGCTTCCTATTTTTTTTAAATGTTTGAAACTTAACATCTTTTACATACTTTGTTACACGTATATACTGAAATCAAAAATCTGTTTTCATGAAGCTTGTTTTTAAATAAAGATACACGAGCTTCGCATGTACATTAGTTATCTTCTTGAGTAAAATCCGGTACCCGACCGCGACTCACCTAATTTCTAGCTTTTTGCCAAATAGCTAAAAGTAAACCAGTATGCATTTTCCATGCACACTGGTTGGGTAAATAGCTATATGGGAGACCTAGACTAGGATTTTCACTCACTCATACAATAGCGTGTATCGATTTGACCGAACTACAACCTTAAGACTTTCAAAAATCTTGAAACATGATTTTGTGCCCAGTGGACATTCCTTCGAAGTACATACGACGAATTTGGATGAATTGCCTTACCGTGGATCTATGCCTGGGTTTCCACTCTTTCAGGCCATAGCATAAATCGATTTGACCAAGGTAGAAACCGCAAAAGTTTCAAAACCTCGAAACATGATTTGTGTCCCATAGGCCATTCCTTCGTGGTACAAACGACGAATTTGGGCGAATTGCCTTAAAAAAGACTAAGTGCAAGGTTTCCATATACTCAGATATTAGCATGCATCGATTTGAACAAGTTGCAAACCTCTAAAGCTCTTACCTCTCTAAACCTCTTTTTCTCGAGGTAGAAACGCCGCATTTTGTTGAAACACTTTTAGGGACACCTAGATCAGAATTTATTTCCACTCAGATAATACCATTAATCGGTTTCAAGCCTACGAACTCTCAGTAACGATTGAGGAACAAACAAAAAAAAATTACAACGATTTGAAACCCATTACGATAAAAAAACTGTTTTTTAGGGGTTTTCCGTGTTAAGTTCATGAGGGTTAACAAGAGTTTTATATTATATCAATAGCGGTTAATACTCTTTTAACCAACAAAATGTTTTTTTAAAACAATGTTATTCAGCCCTAACACATTTTTTCAGTGGGAAAAGTTATCCTCCGTATGTCGATACCTGGTCAGGTTACATTGCCCATAATTACATCTCCAATATTAAATAAAAAGATATAAAATTACCTCAACGAATGATAGTCTGGTTATCTATTATTCATTAAATATTTAATTTTTTGATCTTTAAGTCGTATATCACACCCCGAAAAATTTAAAACAATATTTTGTCACCACCTGACACAGCACCCACTTCAAACACATTTCGTTAGCATCTTAACTAACATAGCTAAAAAATGAGTTATTAAAATAGCCAGGAAATGAGTCTTGATTTATCCAAAATGTAGGAACATAATTGACGATTAAAGTTATTTGGCAAAAATTTGGCAAAAATTTGGCAAAATTATTTGGCCAAAGTAATGGTTTGCAGTTTCACGGTATGGGGTTATATGTATATTAATCACAATACAATTCTCATAATTTTTACCCTTTATGTTATCTTAGACTTTCGCGTCGAGCGTATTTATCATCAAACCTTGCTCATCAACCGTGTCGCGCATATAGCCTTGCACTAATAAATGGGCATAGTCATTTCTTTTTGCTGAGTTCAGTAACAGACCTTCAAAAAAAATTGCTTATTTTTACTTAAGTTTGTGTTAAATCTATAAAATAAACATTGCAGAATGTTATTATAACATTTTTTATGTAATATAATTACGTTTTCTGACAAAAACATTAATAACGTACGTATAACCTCTCAGTTGGTGGACAACACTATTATGCCCTAAGCAAAAATTCAAATGACTATAGTATAATATTTTAACAATAGCAATAACAATCAATAAGTTAAATACAATTCATCATGGTATATAACTTCATAAATTATACCAATATTATAATTTTGACGAAGTTTTCGTATAATCGTTATTATTATAGGACGCATTGATGAGCCCTTAGTATATCCACTGCCTTACCTATTCTTTCCACCATAATGACTGTCATATTCAGGTCTGGAGGATAGGATAGTCAGTACACTTGCATAATAGGCCTCCATCAAGGCCTTAGGATAGCGACGCACCTGCAATATCTATGGGGTCTATAGACCACGGTTATCTCTTACAATCAGCAGAGCTGTGTGCTTGTTCTCTAACCTTTTACATAAAAAATAATTACCATATTTCCCAGGATCAGCCTCATTACTACATTAAGCATCAATGTCATATTTATAAGGAATGTTATTGCGAATACTAAAACCTGGAAACAAGATTAATTGTTAATTGGGAAATCGATCATCAATTAAAATAAAAAGAAAGAAAACCTTTTTCAAAATATGTGGTAGCCTATATGTAGATTTGAAAAAAGTTTATATTTGACTATGCAACTTGCAATCGGTACTCTTACCCGTTGTCCATATATAGTGTTAATGTAGTCACATTGATCTATTAAATTGAAATAACCTTTTGAAATAAGTGCAATCTTTGTCTTTGTAAGTTTTTCAAATGTCACTGTCACCTCTGTCATATTATTTTCACCATTGTAGCTCCACAATTTTGTATTCACTTCCTTTCTATCTCTCGAATTATCGAAATTTGACTTTTCTAAAATGTCTCCAATGATTTGTAAGCGATACTCAATTCTTATTATGTTGGAAATTATGTCAACCATACTCAATAAAGTAAGAAAGTAATAAATGTATACAATTATATCGGGAGCAATGAGCAGCCACCCATAGTTTAAGACCCAAGCAGCTACCTCACATATAGTACTGAATAAAGCAATTGCAAAAAATGAAATAAAAAATGTTTTAACTCGCCTCTTAACTCTACTGTAATCAGGCGTTCCTATGATTTGGTCTATTTTTAAGTAGTTTTTAAGATAGCTAACCGTTTCTTTTCTTCCATATTTATAAATGAAATATAAATCGCAAAAGTATTGAATAAACACAACAAAGTACATCATTTGCATTGAATCATCAAATGTAAAATTAAAGGATGCAATACTATATTCGTAATATTTTATATAGGTGATAACAATGTTAGTGAAAGTAGAAACTACAATATAAAATATAAATTTGAACCAAGACCAATTCACTTTAAAATCAACACCATCAACACACAAGAATGCGAAAAAAATTAAGGTGTTACTGAGAGGTTTATAAATGTCCATTGTGTTATTCATTTTAGTTGATACTAACATTTAGGTGAATATTTTATTGGGTGATTAGCTCATTCCTTATCAGAAGGTCATCTAGCTTTTTAATTTAAGTAACCATCACGCAACCTAATAATATATGGCAAAAATAATTTCAAAATTAATATTCTATTAAAACTATACTTCATGATATCGTGACAACGTAGGACACATTCCAGTATTCTGTTTATAATTGAAAACAATGGTAGAATTAGCCTTAAAATTACAATTTGCATGAAAAACTAATTTAATAAATAGTTAATTAAGACTTATGGCAAAGAATAACTAATAGTAATAATAATAATAATAGATCATCTTTATTTCACATAAACCTACAAGAGGCACTTGTGACGGGTCTATATAATAATAAATCTAGCACCGGATCGGAACGCGGCCGCACACTGAGTAGATCCGGTAAGAACCTCAGCGGGTATGTCTTTTTTTTTCTTATTTTAAAATATATTTACAATAATGAATGTATTGATTCATGATATATTATAAGAGATTGGAATGAGGAGCAATTAATCCCAAGCAGTCTTATCTGCTAAATATTCAGCAATGTTAAATTAACCCTTTTGATTTAATTTACATTTAAACATTTCTTAAATTTATTAATTGGAAGTTCTTTCATATAATTGGGAAGTTTATTTTAGATAGATAGATAGTCATGAAAGAATGGCTTACTCTGTGGAGACGAGACACATGCACAGCAAGATTATTTTTATTCCTTGTATTGATACAGTGTATATCACAATTTCTTTTAAATGAACTTGAATTTCTGTGAACATACATTAAATTTTCAAAGATATACTGGGATGTTACAGTTAGAATTTTTATTTCTTTGAACTTTTCTCTCAGGGAAACTTTTGGGCCTAGGTTATAAATTGCCCTTATGGCTCTCTTTTGTAATATAAATATAGTATTTACTTCGGCAGAGCTGCCCCAGAGAAGAATTCCAAACGACATGATGCTGTGAAAATAACTAAAATAAACCATCCTAGCGGTTTCAACAACAGTTAATTGTCTCATTTTTTTAACAGCATACGCTACTTAAATGGAAAGAATAATACGCATAAATAGGAGACTCATTATCTCAATATCATTATCTCAGGCTGAGATAAAAATTTGGACGTTTGTAGTAATTATGAGTTTGTGATTTCATTGTGTTATAGAAGAGGAAACGAACGCAACAACAATTAGACAGCAATGCTGTCTAATGTGAAGAGATTTCCCCCGTTTTGCGTAAGACCCTAGACACATTGCCTATATTCGTTGAACAAGATTTATATGACAATGGCCTTACTGCTGGGATACCAAAGACCGAGTGAAGTGGAGAAGTAGCAGTAGGGAAATGGATTCTGGTTTCCAAGTGATTAACAACTGGGTTTAACGTTTGGTTGATGATAATAATAACATTAAAATTAATTTTACAGTCACATATTTCATGTTTATAAATTTAACCATTAACACCACACATAAAACAGCCTCGTTTGTTTTTATGTAATTCGAAGGCAAACAAGTAGACGGATTTCCTGATGGAAAGAAATTCACGCCGCTTAGAGACACCAGTAGTGGTAATGGTGCGTTGCCAACCTGAGGCCGGGATGTCAGGCCTCGAGCAAAAGCAAGTTTACCGGCTACCCTACCCTCCAAACCCGGAACACGTCATAATGTTTTGGCAACAGTTAGGGCGGTGGTACCAATCCGGGTGAGTCGTTGCGAAACTCTACCACCTAGTCAGATGTCACGATGTTAGCGACGGTAAGCCTTTGCTCGCCTTTTACGAGCTGCCTTGCAGGAAGGCAAATGGTCTACCCTGCAAAGGAGAGCGGACCAACACGGGTATGTAACTGATTAACACTACATGACACATTTGAATTCTAAATATTTTAATTTGAGGGCGTGAGACTGCCCCTGCCAAGACGATTAATGCTAAGCGTAAGTTCACTACTTAACTACAATTTTTCGACGTCGTACTTTGGAACCCTCATTACTTTTGCTAGGATTATCCTAGGTATAGGAAAGATGCCAAAAGATGATGATGATTAGAACTTTATGCCTGTAGTGGACTTATTAAAAATATAAAATTACTTACTAGCTCATCTACTTGAGACGTTATTGATATCTAAAATTCCCTAATTTTCTCACTGATTAAATTATGATAATCGAAATTTAAAGGGTGTTCCTGAAGCCGAAATTTGGTATCAAGACTAATGTTCGTACACAACTAACAAAGAAACTGTAACTTATAGCCCTCATAATTTGGCTTTGAACCTTCATAACTTGTTTTTGATTTAAATCAGAGAATATTATATCTACAGTATAAATATCTACTCCATAAATTAGAGGTGTTTGTTTCTCTAAATGTGTGAAATTAAAAGACATTGTCTGATATTAGATAGCTGAATTTTGTGTGCGTATTAATTTCAGTGCTTTTATTAAAATAATAAACGGTTATATTAGTTTGAATACGAAAAAAGATGGCCTTTGTTTGAAAGCGCTATGAAATAGTGTAATTAACTTTGAACTTACACAAACACAAATAAAACTAAAAATATTGCAGAGATATATATGGCTCACGCTGTCAAAGAATGGTTAATTGTTATGCACGGCCAAGCGTCCTACTTTACACGTTCTATCTGCACTCTGTGTGGTCTAGCGGCGAAAATAGGCAAATTGCCTATGTGGTATAGTAGTGCGGCATCGGACTTGACTTCTTAAGGTCCCGGCTAGTCGTGGATGCCTTGGTTGTGCCTCTGCCGACTTCTCGGGGATGTGAGCGTGAAGATATTTTTTTTATTTGTACAAACCTTAACCTCATAAACTTTACACCTTAAATATCTAATTATTAAGTATCTGTTTAAGATGCTTGGATTTCGACTTATTCTGTCTGAATAAGATTTATTTTAAAATTATTTTCATCTAATCATTTAGCCACTATAGTCAAAGCTCTTGTTTCTTCAACTAAATTACTTTTATTTTTGCACTAAATAAAAACTACTTTTCTCATATTATGTCGTCAGAAAATGAGATAAAATCATATTTCATAGGATCAGAAAAATCATTTATGTAATTCAAAACAAGTGATGGCCCTAACAAACTTTCTTGTAGTACACCGTGATCATAAATTTGAGATATAAACTCTTTTACGGTTTCCAGTTACTTTTGACATTTCAACACATTGTTCTCTACTTTCTACAAAATTTTAAAACCATTTTGACCACCTTGTTAGAAGTTTTAGAGTACACACCTAAGATTATTTTTATTTAACTTCTCTTGCCTCTTAGTTGGGTGAAATTGAAAATGGCCTTTAACCTATTGAACCTATGATATAGTGGATGTATGGTAAATGACCATTACATTAGAAAATTAATGATGATCTTAAAATTTAAAGATAATCAATAAACCCCGAAAAAACCCATATGTAACGAAGTCAAGAATTACCTCGATTGCGTCAGCTTTTAACCAAATATGTCTGCATCGAAATCAAAATTTGTTACCACTACATACGTTAGGGACGTATGGGGACGTTAATAAAACCCCTTATTTTGCATCGGGGGTTGAAATAACGCCTCACAAGTGTTTGGGACCTACAATGCTACAGGTAAACATACATACATACATAAACAAGTCAAACTAACAACAGCTTTCTTCTATGATGTGCTTTAGAAGAACTGCGAAGACACATAACAACGTAATTTTAAGACTATGATAAATAAGCCATCTCACACTGAATTCATCAGGTCCTTGTCATCAAGTCGTCATCATCAGAAAATATGAATAGATCTACTTAAATCGAATGAGTCCAAAATTGATGGTTTTACTAGTAGGGATTCGATGGTTACATCTCCTATCTTCAAGTTCCATCATCAGATAAGCTCAGTTGTACCGCGTTCGTTTGTGTTTTAACTGTAAGGTCTTATGTGAGTTTAAAAGTGACATAATGATATATTATGTGTCTGATATCCAATCCAAGGCTTGCAAATGAGCTGATGACATTAACTCCTAAACCGATCTCCATATTGTAAGACAAACAAGCAGATGGATTTCCTGATGGTAAGAAATTCACGGCGCCTAGGTGCGCTAAAGGTGGTAATGGTGAGTTGCTATCATAAGACCGGGGTGCTAGGCCTCGAGCAAAAGTAGGGTTACCGGCTTCTTTATCCTTATCTTCGTTCTATAACTACGGATTGGAACACATTAACGGTAAGCACTGACATGACGTTATGGTGACACGAATAGGTAAGTTGGTAGTACCCGTCCGGGCGAGTCGCTGCGAAACTCTACCACCTAGGCAGATGTCGCAGCGTTAGCGACGATAAGCCTATGCTCGCCTTTTGCGAGCTGCTATTCTGCAAATGAGCCCGGACCAACATGACAATTATGAAATTTTGTACTTTAGATAAACTGCAAAGATTACAAAACAGAATAACGTAACTTGTAAACTTTGATCCATTAGCCACCTTCCAGTTCAATCATCAGGTCCTCGTTATCAAGTCTCGTCATCAGAAAATATGAACAGATCTAGTTATGGTAAATCGAATCACTCCAAACTTGGTGGGTTTATCAGCAGCTGCATTCCAGGGTTACGTCTCTTATCTTCGAGCTCCATCATCAGACCAGCACTCGTTATTGTTAGGCCTGTAAGATCTCACACATGCTTAAGAGTTAAATAAATACTTATAGTGCATCTAGTATCTATTCCGACGTTTACAACAAACGCAATCGCTTTTTAAATACTTCGAATGCAGATATACAGGGAAATTTCAATTTGCGAAAAAAAGGCTAACTAAGCGTACACCGAACATTTACAAAGATTTTTTTTGTCGAACTCGTAACAGATATGATTGTTTCACGAGTAAATTAAATCTGTGTGGTAAAAAGTGGTATAAAGGTTTACCGTTTTAAATAATTTTGATATTTGGATTTGAATTGGATTCCGTTAAATAAAGCTGTGTGTTTCTATACCTCAAAATAAAAAAGTATCTTCACGCCCATATCCCCGAAGAGGTAGGCAGAGGTACAATCAAGGCACCCACGACTAGCCGAAGACACTAAGTCCCACAATGTGATAGGTGGCAAGCC
>NJDC01004546.1:45968-67234 GCA_002245475.1 Calephelis virginiensis
TTCGTCTGTTGGTGTAAAACAAGCACACTGCGGGCTGCGAAAGTTTAGTTTACGAATATCATTCGATATGAATTGACGTTTAAACTGGTAGTCTAAACATTACAAGACTATGATTGTGGAATGTAACAAGTGATTTATATAAAAATCGAGATGCCAGAAAAAGTCTAACAAAGAAATTAGGGAAAATATATATACGAAACTACTATCTAATGTGCGGTGAGGAATATTAAACATCCCGCATGCGGGCGCCATCGACTAATGAAAACGGTTGTCCGCAAGCGGAACATAATATGGCATGCTTAAACAGAAATCTCCCGTACCCCGCATGCGGGTGCCATCGACTAATGATAATGATTACGGCATTTGGGCCCTATTAATGCTAAAACAGAAAACCGGAACCCCGGATGGGGGCTCTAAAGACCAATGAAAATGAGCCATAGCTTTAATTGGCGGGACACGCAGCGGGTAATAGCTAGTATGAAATAATAAAAACATAGTTTAAAGCAAAATTTATTTTATATATTGTATAAAAATAATAGTATATGTAAATGTTGCAGACACCATTGAAACAGCGAACTTAAAATCCAGTCTGAAGAAATTGTACGCATGAAAACTGATTGGTCTTACGATCATTGTATTTAGAAGATCTTTTAGCGCTGTACGAGTTTCTTTTACTGAAACAAAAACTCGTAATCTGAATTTTACTGTAATTTTCCACTCTGTCCTTATGCACTCTTAGATCTTTAAAAACTACGCAACGGATTTTGATGCAGTTATCTCTAAATGAGTGCCGGCAGAAGTGAAAATTTGAATATTGACGTTGTGCATTTTTGATATTTTCCACGATAGGGTTTCATTTCGTACTCCTTGCTTTAATTATCGGTACAAAAGTGTTAAAATCATTCATTTAATTGATTTTGTTCGAGAATATACCGGTCGAAACGAAAATAGCAGTATGATATCCAGCGACAACATACAGTGGTTTTTCTCATCTTCCATTTTACGAATTTTCGATCGGGTCGCGTGTCCTTACAAGTCGGTTTTAGCATTTTTTAACCATCACAAAAAGTGCACAACGTCGCTAAGGAAGTTTTTACTTCAAATTTGGTGAACTGAATAAACTTACGTATAACTGGGTTGGTCAAGAGTACGTTATTTATACTACGCATAATCCTTTCGGATTGACGATAATTACGCTCACAGCAGTAAACTCCGTACATAAGAATCAACCCACTCGCCGCAAGACGCGACATTGTCGAAAGAAGAAGCAAATTTTTCCAATTGTAAGGAGTATCCTGCAAATAATAAATGTCTAAAATATTGTGAAAGTCAAATTCTAGTTAAAGTAGTAAAAAATACTTTGACATGTAACAGATTATTAATAATTTATGATATTTTTCCCAACAAGTGTTGCATATTTAGTATGGTGCCAGCAACTTATCTGTTCGGTGAGCAAAAAGGTAACTAAACAGCTATTTCGTGAAACGTCACATTGCTGTCAGTTTCTGAAGTGTTAGTTCCGAAAAGTGAAGGTCATTGACCAAATCCGCCCTAAGCCTAACAAGCACAAAACTTAGACAGTAATTATAAAATACTATTTTATAAAATGTCGTACTATCAGATTCTAACTGACACATTAATTTTAGTTTACATTTTTTAAATTACGATTTTATTCATGATGGTAGTCTAGATTATTTTTCTGTTATTACAATCTTTCATAAACCACGGAACACGGAATATTACTCACAGAGTGGTTAGAACTATACAAAAACTTTTTCGTCTGTCTTGAATCGACATTTTTTAAAAAAAACTTCAAACAAGAAGAGTTAATTGTTTTAAAATAATGTCTGATCACGAAAAAAAGGGTTATAACAATTATTTAATTTATGTCACATACTAGAACGCTTTATGGAATGTATGCTTTGCCTTAATTGCAAAAAAAATTGACATCTAAATCTTTTGGGCTTTTAACATCTTTCTACTATTCTTAACTTCAAATTCAACTTAAAATACATTTGCTTCAAACATTTATAAAAAAAATATGTTGTATTATCAAATTCTGTTCACTTAACATGTTTGTTACTAGGAAAAGTTGCTGGTTGACCAAGGGAAAATACTCTGAAGTATTTTGACATAATTTATACAGCTGTTTTACTGCACAATAATATATTTTTTAGTGTCCGTGATACAGATTTGATTTCAGAGAAAAGTATTGATTAATTAAAGTAGATATTCTAATCATTGTGTCGTGGTAATTGGTTTTAGGGCAAACTTTGTATGAAAAGTGATCCATATTATTTCCGCAACTACATTTTATATTTTTTTATTGCTATCTTAATTTTCTGGTTAAATTCTCAAACGAAAACCCAAATGCCACATAAGCGCTACAGTTTACTAAACAAATAACTAGGTCTCACTGTACGAATAACACCAAAGTCACTCGGTGTTTAGTTGTAAACAATAGCGCCTCCTAGTGGGAGTTCTATACATAACAAAATTGCTGCTATAAAAGATGTACCTGCTAAATAAGGCTTGACATGCATTACACACACTGACGCATCAGATAAGTTCGGATAAGTTCGTCAATGTAGTGTAGTTCGAGATGCTTATTCTTTTTGACCAATAGATACGTTTTTCTTATGATCTATTCATAAAATAAAATAAAAAGTTACCATTATTCCCAGCAATAACCGTATCGCTACGTTAAGAACCATTATCATATTCATTAAAAATATTATAGCAATGATTAAAATCTGTAAATAAAACAAACGTAATATACATAGTTAGTTTAACAAAACATGGTTTACGTAAAGAAATAGATATGGTACAAAATATAGACAGGTACAGAAGTCTCATGTATGTACCTTACTTTCGACAACTACCTAGCTTCGTCTAGCTGGCCGTCGTGCTAGGGTTGTCATTATTGACATAAGCATAAAAAGTTAGTACCGGTATTACTGTAAGCTAGTTGTTGATTTATTATTAAGAATGTATCAGAAAGGACGGAAATATAAACTAATATATAATTACTAAAATATTTTCATCAAATTAAATTTATTCAACATTATTTTTGTATACTAAGAATTATAAAATTATATTATGAACATTTTCTACTACATTGTGGTCTGCCAAAATTTAAGCATTCCCAGAAAAAATTTCTTTATTAAAAATTGAATAAAATTAATTATTTATATTTATAACAAGATTCATTATTTACTGCATTCGATTCTCGATATTCTCAGTCCACTACGCAAGAGACTAAGCGTAAACATAAACATGTGTGTATCTTTTTTGTTGACCCATTTTTTCATCAAAAAATTTACATATGGTTTTCTAAGTGGATTTCACCCGCGCTTGTTCAAAATATCGTGTCCGTGAGCGATGTCGTTCGAGCGCAGTTTGTAAGGTCTGTTTTTTCTTAGGAGTCCAATTTGGTAAACAACAATGGCGGAACAGTGAAATTAAGAAGCCGTAGACAATGAATAGGATTGGGAATTATCAAAAGACCGAATGAACAAGAATAACATCCTACCGTGAATGAATGATATTTATTGGTCAATACTAGTATAGTAATTTAGTAAATAGTAGTGCTATATTCATAGTTGTAATGTTATACAAGGGAAATTGTGCTTGATTATCTTTCCTTCTTGCCAAAAAATTAAGGATAGTGTAGGTATATTTGATAAGAAAATAATGAAAGTGATGAATGACATAATTTTTTTTTGGGAAAACTGGTAAAAGTGTAAAGTGTGTGTTTTGAGTTTTCTAATGGAAATGTTGCGCTGGTTGTTGTAGTTGCTATTTTCCTAGATAAGTAAATGACACATATTACAAAAATATTACAAGTTTTTTCGTGCTTAGCCATCACATTTTGTATAGAAAATTAAAAAATTGACCGAAAGACCAAAAAAGACGGCACTACTTTAATTATAATGGAGAATTAGACACGTCATCTGCGTTTTATTGTTTTTGTTTTAGCAAACTACAATAGGACAGGTCCTATTAAGGTATTAATTAGAGGTCTCTACTCGTTCATTTTTGCGAACTTAATAGTCACGAAGCATTGTTTATAGAAAAATTAAAACTGACCGAAACCTTATTTAAATTTAATGTGTTGAAATGGTAAATTCGAAACAGATTTTAGTGTTAAGCGTTCTACTTAGAGCGAAAGAATACTTCGAACCATTCATGTTAAATTCAGTGCATATAATTGGTGTTAAACTTTGATGTTTTTCTATGATGTGCTGTTTGTTTACGTAATCCGACTTTTAAAAAAAACAGACTTATAGGTTTACATTTGTTTTTAAAAACTTCTTGTTACGTTTTTTTTTATTTTGAAACTCATTTCAAATGAATATTTAAATCACCATTTGATAAATATAAATATATTTTTTTTCTAGTTATTAAAACTATTCCATTACAAAACCAAATGAGGTTAAAAATCCTAACACTTTCACACTCGTAATATACAGGCGAGGCCACCAGAAAATTGACAGAAAACTATCTAAAACACCTGACTATTCCATAGAATCGATAACTTGAAGTCGCTATATTTTTTGTGTTTTAAAAGACTGTTACATTATTTTCTGCTAATCAACAGTTAATATCAAATAGATTGCAAAATTACAAATATTTTCTTTTGTATATTCTCATTTTAGGGTATTTTTCTCAAAAAAAGGTCCAGTCAATAAATCTGCATTTTCAATGTCATAGTTTATTTTTTATCTGTGCAAATAAATTTCGTTCTCCGTAAAAGTATTCGTAAAATATATGTGATATCATTACAATTTCAAATCTACTTTATTGCTAAAACTATCATCTACAACTGAGGTTTATAGCTACTAATATTCTACGCAATGCATATGACCGATTTTAAAAATTGTAACAAATGGTAGTTTTTTACTTTATAGGACTCCTAAGGATAAACACGTGTATGTTTCGATAATTTTACTTGACACTTGAATTTATCTTGTTGCATTGCTAGAATGTTACAATTTAACATTTTATTTCATTTGCTGATTTTTAATTATTTCTTAAAGTCGATTACTTTAAACCGACTAGAAGCCTTTATTTTGCAAAAAAAATGTCTTTCACAAAACAACATTTTACGATATAAGCTTTTACAAAAGAATTACAAGCCATTTTAATTTAAAAACTGTTTGTCGTTGCAAAAGAATCATTCAATTTGTCATTCAAATGCATTCATCATTGCTCATGTCTATAAATTTCATAGACTATCTAAAGTTCTATATGTCAAGTTCATATTGTGTTACTTATTTTTGCAAATAGAATTCAATTTCTAAAATTTTTTTGCTAATTTTATGTGTTAAATAGATGATTCCGAAACAGATTTCAGTGTTAAACATACCGTACCTAAGTTTTGAATATGAAAAACCAGTAACATTTAGTTCAGTACGTGAGATTACTGTGAAACTTTGATGTTTTTCTATCAAGTGGTGTTTGTTTACCAAATTGGACTCCTAAGGAAAAACAGACTTTATGTATTTTGCCTTTTATACCTACCCGTTTATACGAGGGTCAAACTGAAAGTTCTTAGAAAATCAAAAACTAAGCATTCTAGCAAGTTATTAATTTTATTATAACTTTTCAAAATAGTGTCCATTTACATCAATACATCGCTGCATTCGATGGAACCATTGAGAAAAGCACCTTGCCCTATCGGCCTTAGACGGCTCTTCGACGGCGTTTTGAAACGCAGCCACTGCTTCTTCGGCGTCCATAAAATGTTTTTCTCGAAGTTTTTCTTTTATTTTCGGGAATAAATCAAAATCGCAGGGTGCGAGGTTGGGGCTATACGGCGGGTGACCCAGTAATTCCACGTCTGAGGTCGCCAAACAGTCGATCGTTTGCCTGGCGGTGTGCCACGAGGCATTGTCGTGATGAAGGAGGATCCTGCTGCGAGGTCGTTTCTCTCGAACTTTTTCCAAGACAAGTGGCAAACAGTTGTTAGTGTACCACTCTGCATTAACCGTTTTCTGATCGTCTAAGACAACTGTCGCGTAATGACCTGTCTTTCCGAAGAACGAGGCCACCATCTTTTTTCCAACACTTCGACCTCTCTTCACTTTAGTTGGCAACTCTTCGGAAGGAAACACCCACTGAGCAGACTGTCTTTCCGTTTCCGGATCATAACAGTAAATCCAGCTTTCGTCACCCGTTAGTATGTCGAACACAGCATTTGAGTCACCTCCGTTAAATTTTTGGATCATTTCTCGGCACCAATCAACACGGCGGAGTTTTTGAGCCTCGGTCAAATTATGCGGTATCCAGCGGGCACAAAGCTTCCTGACCGCTAAATGTTCATGGAGGATTTTGTGCACTTGACTCATACCTATCTATGCCTAGACTTGTCCGAATCTGCTGATAGATCACTCTTTTGTCAGTATCTATCATACGCCGCACAACACTGATATTGTCTTCAGTCGTCGCTGTAGAAGGCCGTCCCTCACGCAAATCATCGGTGAGATTAGTTCGACCACGTTTGAATTCATTAAACCAGTTGTAAACTGTGGCACGAGATGGGGCTTCATCGTGAAAAGCCAATCGAAGTCTATCATAACTTTCTTGTTGACTTATATGACATCGAAAGTCATAAAAAATCATTGCACGAAAATTTTCTCGGCTTAAATTCATTCTGACGTGCACAGACAATTTTCAATTTGCTGCCAAATCGTAAAACAAATGACAAATGAATAAAATGTATACTCAATATTATTGGTAAAGAGTTCTATTTTCAAAATTTAAACTTATTTTTTTAATATAATGCTTTTAAGTTGCCAGTTCTAAAAACTTTCAGTTTGGCCCTCGTATTTCGTGATAACTGTATCGTGTTAATCATTAATTATTGAGCAAGGGTTTCGCTAGATTGATAATATCACTACAATACAAATTGAGGCATGTGGACTTAGCCCACCTGAATAATTTTGAAATATTATATTGTTATTTTATATTGTTTAAAATATAATCATACGTGTAAAAGGAAGTCAGTTCCAGTTCATAATACATCTTTTTTTATATCTACAAAAAATAAAACATAATTTTATCAATCTAAAAATTTTTGGAAACTTCCGCACTTATATTATTTGTAAGATAAAAAATCCCACCAATATTGTAAATGCGAATATAAGTTTAGTTATTACACTTTTAAGCGAAAACTACTTAACCAATCACATATTTTTGAAAATGTTGAAAGAACATTAACGTCCAATGCTTGCCGTTGACGTGTTTCGGTTCAGAAGGTAAGGTAGCCAGTAAACTTACTTTTGCTCGAGGCCTAACATCCCAGACTCGGGTTGGCAACGCACCATTACCACATTTGGTGTCTCTAGGCGGCGTGAAATTTTTGCTATCAGGAAATCCGTCTGCTTGTTTGCCTTCCATTATAATAAAAAAAGAAACCTCTGACACTATTTGAATGACTTCAACGCGATCGAAGCCACGTATAAAAACTAACAAGTTTATAAGTCTTTTCAGTTTGGCATCAAATATTAAAAGTTTCTTACTCTAAGTCCAAACATGGTATTCATGAGTTCACATTGTTCAAGCATGCTAAAATAACCTTTGGTTATTCGTGACATATTCGGGTAATACTTTTCAGGTGTCTGCAAATGTCTCAAAATACGGTTTCCTTTTTTAAAATTCCATAGTTTTATTTTTAGCTCCACAACTTCCAAATTATTATTATGAGTGGACTTTTCCAGTATATCTCCAATTATTTGCAAGCGATACTCAAATCGTATGACATTAGATACAATATCTATTATGCTCAACGTGCTAATCCAGTAGTAATAATAGCCAATCAAATTTGGGGCAATAAATATCCATCCATAATTCATTATCCAAGCAACAGCGTCAAATATAGCGTTGAACAAAGCAACAAGTAAGAAGAACACAGAAAATGTTTTAATTCTTCGTCTTATATGACTATAATCCGGATTTCCTAGTATTTTATCGATTTTGAAGTAATTATTAAGATAAATAAGTTGCATGCTCCTCCCATATTTAAAAACACAATAGTAATCAAAGTAGTATTGAATAGAACTAAGAAAATACAACATTTGAATTGCATCTCCGAATGTCAATTCGAAGCTGTGCTTGTCATATTTTATGTATAAAGAATAAACATTAATGATAATTGTTATACATATAAAAAATACAAATTTGAACCATGACCAGTTGAAACTTAATCGAACACCATTAATATTAATGCATGATAAAGAAAAAAATCTCTGCAAATTATTCAGAGGCTTATAAATGTCCATACTGCTGATACTATTGATGCATACTGACACATTGGAATAAAAAATTGATTAAAGTGTTATTACCAATTTTACTTAATATAATATTCAAGCAATTAGCACGCATTATTTGCCACAACAAAAATAATATTATGTTAATGCATCGTATCATTTTATGAATGATCTTAATCTGAATAATTTCGAATTAATTGGCATCAAAATACTAAATATTTAATTTCAAATACAATTTCGATTGCATTGTTAAAGTTATCAAGTTGTATTTTTAAAGTCATTTGCTTTATTAAAGTTATCGTTTTATTAGTTGATTGGTTAGCGATGTTTCAAAACGGAATGATCGACAAATTTTAATTTTATTTAATTAAAATAATAGTTTTATTTTTGACTAATGGTTATTTAGAATTTTTTGAGAAGCATGGTGGTGCTTGATTTGCGGTTCGTTAAGGCGCTTTACGTTCCAAATATGCCGAATCATCCTCACGTATATCTAAAACTAGATCTGTGAGAACGTAAAATTATTTTAACATACAGTTTCAATTAAGTGATCGCAGCTCTTGTGTGTGTGTGTAGTATTATAACTGAAAGCTGACGTAAGCGATATGGTTCTTAGGGTTGGGATTGAGGTGGGTTTTGAATCTTTGCTATTTTTATGTGATAGCAAACAAGCACATGGCTCTTGTTATAATAATATTCAATGACCACCATAGTTCTTACGTACAGACAACGATTGAAGATATCAGTAGGAAAGCTACTTAAAAAAGCTAGGATATTTTAAATGTTTGTTGACTTTTAATAAAATCAAGTGTAATTTTGGCATGCTTCCTCAGCTTGAATTTATTTAATTCTTTGCAAATTTAAATTTTTGTAATAAAGGGGTTCCATACGGATTAAAACATTGATTTGCGTCCGTATGGAACGTAAATTTAATCCAAATTTTGTTTAATTTTA
This sequence comes from Calephelis virginiensis, assembly GCA_002245475.1. Classification (NCBI taxonomy): domain Eukaryota; kingdom Metazoa; phylum Arthropoda; class Insecta; order Lepidoptera; family Riodinidae; genus Calephelis; species Calephelis virginiensis. The sequence continues at coordinate 55,193 of NJDC01004546.1, forward strand.
AATAAAGTTTCCACCAAGGTCACCCCGTGGAAAGCGTGATTACAAGCGTCTGGATTATGTTTTAGTTATTTTAATTACTTTACAAGATGATTAAATAACCAGAGGATGCCAAAACAGTAGTTTTATGATCGAACAATAGTAAACTAATATTTTAAAAAGGCCTATTCTTTTGACAAGCTGGGTGGTGAACGTTTCAGTTTATGTTAGAGCTCTTACACACGAACGGCATGTCACCAACAGCATAGGTAACTGCAGTCGTCGACGCGTCGGTGGCAGTCGTCGACGCGCTGGCGGCAGCAGTCAACACATCGACGGGTGACAACGTCTGCAGTCGACAGGCGACAACGTTTGCCGACACAACTGCTAGCGTCGCCACTTGTCGGCAGCAGTCGTGGACGACTGACACCGACATGTGTCGACGGCTGCAGTTACCTATGTCGTTGGTGACATGCCGCTCGTGTGTAAGAGCACTTAGTCCTACGATATACTTTTCTGGTACACACTTATACAGAATAGGCTGGCAGATTGTCTTTCAAAACATTGAAAGAATATATTTGTCAGAGACAACCCTAACAAGTACAGCCAAGCTAACGACCCGAGTACGCATGTGAACGTAGCCTGTTTCGTCATACTAAAGAGAAAAGTCAGTGTAGTAAATAAAAAATATCAAATCAAAGCCGTTACACCTTATCCAAATGTCCGTAGAATCGTATCGAACAGCTATCGATAGACACAGTTTACGGCATGCACCTTTGCTACTAAAGGTTGGATATAAACATGTTAAAATTTGTTAGTAAATAATGGGCATTGATGTAATAACAGAATACACGTTTGCTTAATCGTTTGCCTTTAGGGGTTAAAAAAATAAAGTCCTTTGTCATATTATGACCTCTTGTTTTTAAATCGGTTAAAATACACATGTACATTGTCTCTTTAAAGAATCACTTACCGTGTGAAAACGAGACAGATGTACAGAAACATTTAATCCTAGGTATTTATTCATTGAATAAAACAATATAATGCTCATTTGACCCTCGCCACGAACTCCGTATTGTCGTTAATGGCATTTCCGGAAAATGTTTCTCCATTTCCCGTAAATTGTTGACACCCATATAGCTGCTAACAAGGTTTACATTTTTGCTGATATGAAGTTTTTTATCGGAATGAGTAATGTGTAGCCAACCTCGCGGTTTTTACAACTTCACCGGGCTTTAGATAAATAGTAATAGCGATAGGTTCAACCCCGTTCGATAGCCTGTAATGTACTTCTCGAAAAGCCCACTACTTGGGCCCAAATAATAATTTAACTATTAATTACGATCCAGCAGTCTCTTTTTAATCCTATAATATGAAGAGATTTTAACCACTAGCGATCTCTAAACTATGCAGTGGTCTGGATACTAACAGACTCACATTTGGTGTGTCACTAAAATCATGACCGCTAGCACTTTTATACTTGTAACAGCGATAGCCGAATCAATAAGAAAAATGTCACTAACTAATGAGCTAACTCACTCAGTTGTTTTGCCACTCGTATAGTGACTAGAATACAGCCACTACATTTCACTCGAGAGTTCCAGTTGAAGTCGTAGCAGCGATAAATTAACCAATAAGAAATACATCTTGGCATACCTGTAGATCTGTTGTGTAAACTTTACTAATAAAAACAAAAGCACAATAATAATATGCTCATGACTCTCCGATAGTTTCTTAGAATCAAAACTGCAGCTGTATTGATTTTAATTAATTTTAAATTAAAATACCCATGAAACTTCGCAACGTTCTTTCATAAGCCTGTGGTTATTAAAGACAAAATCTTACATCAAACTTATTGTATTTTGATGTGACATCACGTTTTACTTAAGCTTAAAAGTTTCACCCCTTTTCTTGGTCTGGGCACATAAACCGAGGGTTTAGGTGCTTCTATTGGCAACAAAGTAAAAAAAGGGAAGCATTTGTGGCAAAAATTTTGTTTATTTTAAATATTGCAAGAAAATAATGGCATATGTAAAGGTTGAAGATATAATTGAAACGGTAAAAATGTAATCGAGCTTAAAGAAATTGTTCGCGTGGAATTTTATCGGCCTTGACTGCATTCTTTCCAACAATTCTTTAAAAGCAGTGCGAGTGTCCTTCGCTGTAAACAAACAAGAATATTACAATTACTAATAATTACATGATTGATTTATAACACAAACATATTCAAAAATCTAAATTCAAACAGATTCAGAAATAGTTGTTTTGTGTGGAAGGACTAAAAAGTGAAACATTTTTAATGTAATATATTTATTTAATAAAAGTATAAACCATTATTTTCACTTTACTTTTAACCATTATTTTTACCGGTCTGGATTGGTTTCGAATTTTCTTTAAAAGAAGTTATCCAAATTTTGAAAAAGTGGTAATCCGGCAAGAAGGTTCGGAGAGTACGGTGGATGTCTTAAAATACCAATTAAAGCTTTTCTAACTTGGTAAACGTCTGTTGTGCAGTGGTCTGACTGGTGTTGATTGTCATAAAGGAGCAGCGACGTAATACCACTCCACAATACTCTACAATAGAGACTGAGCTGGTGAATCACCCTATTAGGGCAATTATGTAGCAGCTAGCTTTTCCATCACGGTTTGCAATAGCGGACAGTAGACATCTGCAGTAATCATTTGGCCAAATGATTATAGGAGTCAAACGACTCTATAATCATTTGGCTAGAAAACTTTAAACTTATCAGTATTGTGCCGGTAATGCACAAGTCGACACTCGTTTGCTTCACTCAATTCGTGAGGTGGGTTTATCTTTTAAGCTTTTTAGTCTTATCAATTTGTATCAAGTAGACGAAACAGTTTCATCAATAACACCGCAGCATGCAGATAACTCGGACATGGTTTGCTACCTATTTGCTTTCACAAGCCATCTACGGGACTTGATCTGCAGGTCGAAATTTCCAGAACGAAAAATTGGAACCAAAAACGCACTGTTTTTTTTTTTGCAACACGACCGTCGACCGCCGTAAATATCATTAACAATTCAAGTCGTTTCCTTAGCACTAGTGGCACTGTGGGGCTCGTACTCGTAAATAACGATACATTTCAAGTTTTCCATTTTCTAAACCAAGCGACGCAAAAAAACAATAAATGGCGCTTTACGAAACACAAATAATTGTAAAAGAAATTATTTGAATTTGGAATTCTACCAAAAATGAAAAATTTGTCACAGAAGTAGCCAGTATAACAAAACGCCAATTTTATATGTAAGGACCTCTTAGAGTTTTGGCGTCATCGAGAGAAAAGATGGTCGAAGTTGTTTCATAATTATTGAATTTCGTATTGATATCGAGTGAAATTAGTCAATTTTGGTAGCATTTTGTACAATTTTGTTCAGTGAAAGTGCACAAATGAAATAATAATGAAGAAATTAGCGTATCGTGTATTTCCTCGTTGCCGCCAAATCTCATTACACGAGCTTGAGTAATGAGGCCATCACTTTTCCCAAGAGCCTGCCGTGACTTACTGACGACTTATGACTGATGACTAATTCGATGTAGTTAAGTACGAGTAGAAAGGACCCAACCCACATGAACACCAAAATTAAGTGAAACAAAATAAGGAGGTCGTAAAGCTTAAAATACTTTCGTTCAGTAAAATCCTACAGATAAAAAAAGCTATGACATTTGTATAATCATTAGATACTAACTAAGCCACTTGTATAACCAGTACGTATTATTGTAAATATATTTTATACTTCAAAGTCAATTATCTCAAAAGTTAGATGTGGATTGGACCCTTTATGCTTAACTACGTCCAATTATAATTGAATAAAATTGATATGAAATTTGATGCAAATTTCTACTTGACTAATGGCAAAATATTAAAGTGAAGGCCAAAACCTAAAGAAAGAAAGAAAAACAAGACCTCTTATTATAAATAACATTGATGATCACTGTTTAATAATTAACCTTTTGTTAAATAATTAATTTTATAATGGAACAAAACACTTACAAATTGTCTTTTTGAGAACAACTATCTTATTAATGGCAGAAATAATTCTCGCTGACTGTTTGTAGCTTTGCTCACAGGCATGCGCTCCACGCATAACTAATATAAAATTCATTGCGAGTCGTAAAGTGGTAGAGCAGAGCAATACACACTTCCATTCATGATATGTTGTTTGCTAAAATAAATTTCACATAATCAAAGCATATAAATACAAGGTTTGCCATGTTTAAAACTAACATACAAACAGAACCGGTGGAACAAAGTTCGCCAGGACGGCTATTATTGAAATATAGTTCAACATCAGTTAAAATAGTGAAGAGGAAATTAATATGAACTTAATTAAAATTTGGACAGATAGAAGATAAATAAAATAAAATAAGAACATAATATTTAAACATGTGAGGGCTAAGTTTACCATGTTTGGTAGTGAGGACCCTTTACCTCAGCTTATTTATGGGGGGATATAGGTATGAGGATAGTTACCTTTACGAAAAAAGTAATGATTACACACTTACCATTATACCCATCGTCAGACGCATAATAACATTAAGTACTGTTATCGTATTCAAAAGAAAAACAGTAATGTGAGTTAAAAGCTGCAAAAAAATATTTTAAAATGAACAATACATTTTATACATTTATTGATGTAACGCATATCTCCAGTCAATATAAAAAAAGCGACGGGTTGCACTCCGGGAGTTACAGCAGAAGTGAAAACTTGAATATTAACGTTGTGCATTTTTGATATTTTAGTTAGGGAATAATTTTGCATGAATTGCTTTAATTATCAGTATGAAAATACATTTATGTGGTAGAATACAATATTCAATTATTGCGCTATCATACACAAACATGATAACACGAAAATTAGTGCAAACGTCTTATTCGCGCAAGCGCCCTGGGCCGTCTTACGATTTTCGATCAGGTCACGTGTCCTGACGTGAGTTTAGAAGTTTTTACTCATTCTAAAAAAATGGTCTGTTAAAGAAGCTTTCACTTCAAAAAAAAAATTAAAGGTAGAGATCGCACCAAACTACTAGTACGCTCTGAACACGAGGCGATTCGTGGTAGGAAAATGTCCATATCATCAAGACGTGTGCAACAAGTGGGCGTAAATTATCTATATTTTTGTAAGTTAGTAGTTCAGGGTATCGCCGATTGAAAACATGACAGTTTTAGTACTGAGATACTACTAAATAATGCAGGACTTCATGGATGGGTAGTGATGTGCTAATTTTATTATTATTATTATTACTATAGGAGTTATATCAATAAACGTAACACGATAACAGACCCGTTTTTTTTTTACAAAATGTAAGAAACTAATGTACTACTGGATACTTTTGAAGAAATTTATTAACTATAATGCTATGTTATTTAAATGTAATTAGAACATTATTTTTTAATTCAAGATATTACACGTACAAATTCTTGATTGTGGGTGCCTACTTTTTCAAAAAAAATCGAAGCTGTTGTAAAATAAGTAGATGCATTATGTAGGTACTCAACAATTGTAACGACAGGTAATCTTTATATATTTATTTTAATCAAAATCTGTTGAATCGTCACCGTCAACCGATGAGCTCTTATCAATATTTCTTATAAGTTCCTGTTCTTGTATATTATCGAATCAGTCAAACAGATTCAGCTTGAAACGCTGCTAGGGTACGAACAACCAGGCAAAAATTCGAAAATGTTCATAATATCTTTAAGTAAAAAATCTACTTTCCATCAATTTAAGAAGACTTGTACATTAGACCTAAAGGTGGCTTTATAAAAGTAAAGATAAAAATGCTGTAGCTATATGATATTGATATTATATCGTTAGTCTTACTCTCATTCCACATATGCTATTAATGCTGTCACACTGGTCGATTATATGAATATAAGCTGTCGTAATTCTTTCAATAAGTGTTTTTGTATATTTATCATCTGTTTTTAGGAAATCCGGACTATTTTCTTCAACAACACTCCATATTTTTTCTTCGAAACGATCATTACAGATATCTTCTAAAATTTCTCCAATTTTTCTCAGACGATATTCAATGCGAATCACATTGGATATTATATCAACTACACTTAGCATAGAAATGAGGTAATAAAAATAATTGATTATGTCGATCAATGTGTTCATCCATCCATAATTTAAGGTCCAAGCCACAAAATCAAAAATAACGCTTAATAAATCAAGTGAGAGAAAAATAACGAAAAATGTTTTAATATTTTGTCTTATAGTATTGTAGTTTGTCAAGTTAATAAGTTTATCTATTTTCGAATTTTTTTTAAATATTCGACATACACATTTCTTCCATATTTAAAAGCAAAATATAAATCGACGTAATATTGAACAAAACCTAAAAGGTATACCAACTCAATTGCAGTACCAAATGTAAAATTACTAACATTGTGTTCGTAAAACTTAAGGTAAACAACACAAAAGTTAGCAGAAGTAGTGAATAGAAGAATAAAAATGTTTTTCAAGTATGAGAAACGTAATTTGGAATTTACGCCATCAAAATCTACGCATTGTAGCGCAAAAAAATTTGTTACCGCATTCAAAGGCTTATATACATCCATTTCTGGGGCTTTGTCGCTTTAATCTAACTTAATAGAAAGCCAAAATACTTAGCTATGATCATTATAGAAATATCATGAAAGCACATATGTAACGTTTATGCTATTTAAAATAAATAATTTAATGTTTCATTTGAATGGTTCCAATTCTGACACAAATAGTCTCTACGATAAAAATTAAATACTGGTTACACATATATCATATATACTAAATACTGTCTAAGATTAGAATCTTAACCAATAACATGTCGCACGTTTTTTCAGTTGGGAATAAGTTGCGGAAAGTGTGTCGTAAGGATGTGTTGATTTTTTCGTGCGAAGACAAACATTGCCTAAACTCATCTGCAATGGAGATACGCTAAATAAGAGATATGAACATGACAAAGTCAAATTGTCAGGGAACAGCAACATACACAGCTTTTTATCTAATATATAAAATTCTTGTGTCACAGTTTTCGTTGCCATACTCCTCCGAAACGGCTTGACCGATTTTGATGAAATTTTTTGTGCTTATCTGGTACCTGTGAGAATTGGCCAACATCTATTTTTCATCCCCCTAAATGTTAAGGGTGGTCCACCCCTAAATTTTTTTTTGCAATTTTCAGACAAAATTTTTTGTTTTTATTTTTATGACACAGCATATACATACAACCCTAAATTTTCACCCTTTTATCACCAACCCCTATTTTTTAATAGTCATTTTTTAACCTGGGTCGATAACTGATTAATCGTCATTTAATTAGTTATATGGCAAAACAACGTTTGCCGGGTCAGCTAGTAGACATTTAAAAATATGTGTAACTTGTAAAATTGCCGGGTGGGTATAGATTACATCTCTGTAAAAATGTTGTCTTCCAGATCTAAATCTTTGTTTCTTTCTACTTCTTGCGTTGAAAGAAGATAGCGATAGCTTAAAATAAGTTTTGTCAATGTTTAGCAGAATTACCGCCAGAACGTAATAACAAATTAATAGTTGCGTCGGTTGAAAATGACATCACTCATGTTAATCATGATAAAAACACTTTATGGTAAATAAATTAATGTCGATAAGGGCTCGTCTAACTTTATTGGTAAAGGGATATGACGACCTCATCGCCTTCTACTAGAATAATGTTAAGATATTGGATAGCTGACTGGTTGGATAAACGGGATCCGAGTCTATTATTTTGAGTCTAAATTTTTCCGCTTACACCCGAAACTCTTTAAAACAATTGGTTGCAAAAAGATTGTAATAGAATCACGCTGTGGTGCTCGTTTGACTTTTCAATTAACTTAGTAAGTACATTTATTTTCAATTTACTAAAATTTTACATATCACCGTTATAACATAAAATACTAGTATATGCAGACACAGAAGGCAATTTACATACAAAGTGCATTCGAACAAACGCACACAAAGAGAACGATCACGAACACGATATTTTGAACCAATGTAGACCTCTTTGAACGCAAGTGACATTTGCTTGAGATATTGCAAAATAAAATACACACATATTATATAAGTTCACGCAAAGTCCCTGGTGTAATAAACACAGAACTAGCAGACATGTTTTGTTTGATTTTTAATTGTGTAGACTAAAATGACATTTGGCTGGTTGCCAATTAATCGCAACTTAAAAAGAGTGTCGTACCAAAGTGATCCTATTAGTCATTGGTGGTGATTGTGCAGTTCACAAACTAAGCTTATTTTAGATGCATGCTACATAGGGCACACTAAAAGTTTTGCACTTCTAGCTAATCGGAATTATTTGAAATTCGAATGTTATATTTTTAAAACGTTGCAACCTTCTTAATAATAAAAAAAAAAACAATTGAAGGGAAATAATTTGTCAATTGTTATTTGTCACACATCATAGTTCTACGTACGCAACGAAAATGGAATTATGTCGAAAAGATTTTAGAGCGATGATTTTTTATAATTTTAAAAGTTCTTTTTCTCCCCAAGACTGCGCCGATGGTCTTCAATATGATTTTGGGAGAGAAGCACCTTGTTTGAGCACCGTAAGGTGATGGTTTGAGTTTGATGGTTGAAGTTGAGTGAGGTCGAGTTTCTTTACGCGAGTTTCTTTGACGAATTTCGAAAAGGGAGGCCTTCAACTGCCGGCATGGAAAATAATGTGGCTACTGTTAAGCGATTAATTGAAAAAAAAACGGATTACAATTCGAGGATAATTTGAGGACTGTTGGGGATTGGTATGAGCCAAATTCAGAAAATTTTACACGAAGAATTGAAAGTTCGGAAACTTTGTTGTCTTTGGATCTCTCATGAACTAACAGCGGATCTGCCTATCTGTACAATTCCACTTAAAGATCAAAAGAGTGTTAATGCCGAGTGGTATTTTACCATTTGTTTACCCAGGGGGTTAGAAAAAGTTCTCGAAAGACGATCCAAAAGCCGCATTCTCCTACACCATGATAACGCTTCTTCAAACCTCGGCCAACAAAACAAAGTCAGTGTAGTCAGTAACAAAGATATCTCGTCACTCATCCTGCGCATAGCCCTGACCTAGTACCCTTCAATTTTTTATTTTCCCCAAAATCAAAGATTTAATGAGAGGTTTTATTTTTACCAGCTCCGAAGAGGCAGTGATAACGTTCAATTAGCACGTAAAAAACATGCCTTCAGATCTGTGGTCCTCCTGTTTTAAAAAATGGTTCGAGTGCATGAAAAAATTTTTAAAATGTAAGGGAGATTATTTTGAAAAGCAACAAAGATAATATTTTGGTCATAACATGTTGTTTTTTTAAGTTACGCATAACTTGTAGTGTGACCTACGTATATTTTACAAATGAAACAAAAACAAACGAGATGTCAAAAAAAAAACAAACATGTCAAATCGTGCTGTTCTTAATCAACATTTTCCGAGTGGTAGATTAAACTTCTGTGGAAATGTCGTATACAGACTAATCTGACAGCACTAAAAGTGTTTTGTCTCTTTCTACAACTTTCGTTGAAAGAAGATAGCGATAACTTAAAGTTAGTTTAGAGAGTGCGCAACAAAATTACCACCATTGTGACTCAATCTTTCTAAATCAAATTGATGATTAGTTTGAATTGGCATTGATCAGTATTATGGGGAGCGTGATGTGATAGTTGCAGTTACACTCTGTTAGATACGGCACTAGGAGCAACTATTTTGAAGACTATGTTTGTGACTCTTTAGCAGTTTTTGACATGACCGCTAGGACTCTGTATTGTTGCGGGCTCCTTTGTAGAATAGACCAAATGTCTTCCTGTCAGGTAGCTCGTAAGAATTGAATATAAGCTTACTGTCACTAACACCGTGACTCTGACTAGGTAGTTGCGTAGTGGCTAGTTCAGATTGGTGCTACCACGCTACTTATTCCTGCCACAAAAACAACAGCGCTTACCATCGATGTTTTCCAGTTTGAAGGGTAAGGTAGTAAACTTTTTTGAAGGAAGCCTAACATGCTGACCAATCAGCTCATCATTACAACCTTTGTCTATAGGCCTAGTGAATTTCTTACTTAATCTGTCCGCTTGTTTAATTTCCAATATTACAAAAGATCGAGGGGCGAGCAGGCCGCGCGACGCGCGTCGGTGATCGCTGAAACTAGGTACTTGTGTTATTTTTATAAAAATATTTCGCAAAATTTTTATGTTTTCAGATTAGCTGTACATATAAAAAATACTGCGTAGCCTTTTCAAAATATAAACTACCTTCTCATATTTGAAGTTTTTTAACTCGACATGGTGAAAAGGGATAAATTAAAACACAAAAATCTTAATAACTATATATTTCTGAATCATTACTTTCAGAATCAGAGTCTGCTGTACTTATAACGAACCTTTCCGTTACATCATCGATAAGGTGGTCACGGGTTTTGGCGCTATCGTGATTGAAGGTGGTCGTAATTTTTTCATTATTATTGAATTTCGTGTTTATATTGACTGGAATTGGTTAATTAAGGTGGGAATTAGATTAATTTTGTTCAGTGAAAGTGCACAAATGAAATAATCATGAAGAAATTAGTGTATCGTCTATTTCCTCGCTGCCGTCAAATCTCACTAGATGAGCTTGAGTAATGAAGCCATCGCTTTACTCAAGACCCTGACCTGACATGACTTTGTACATAGTGACTAATGACTGTATAAGTATTAACTAACTTGTTACTTGACATTGGCAAAGTAGTCGTGAAAAACGATCGAAAGCCATATTTATAAAAGAAGAAGAAGAAGTTGGTCAAGTTGCATCATTTTATTTACTTCTTTTATAACATGATCGATGCAACTCTACCACCGTTGTGGTGTCACCAGTTTTAGCGAGTCATTGAACAATTCTTTAATTTCAGCCATTTTAAAATTTTGTTATTCCTGGCTACATGCCCCTTTACCTGTGCCCAAACTGGTTCTATAGGATTTAATTAACAGTGATAAGGGGCCAGTCTTAAAATGGTAACACCATACGCGACAGCAAGCTCATAAACTACGTATTTTTTATAGATAGCTTTTTTTAACGATTTTTAACAATTGTGCTTTACTCATTGTATCTTCGAATCTTCTTTTTTTTGGATTGAGCCATTCTTGAATTCTGGCTTTACGCTACGCCATATTGGGAGTTTTTTGTTGACAGCTTGACAACCTTTCTAGTGGAGGTATTGGTTGGTACACTTAAAAGCACCACTTATCATTCCCGACACATTTGTGTCATCAATACGGCCGTATGTTTTGGCCCTTAATCCAAAACATCTGATAAAATGTTTAATTTTATTAATTGTTGTAAGTACCTCATTTCTCATGAATTTTATAATTTGCTTACTGCTTTAGGGTTAACTAAATTCACCTAGTGAGTTTAGATATCTCAATGAATGAAATATTTAAATAAAATACACAATCAAATTTAAATCAAAGTAAATTCAATACATTTAAGTGTTATCAACAGCAAAAGATTACAGTTTGTAGTGCACAAAAGGCGGTCTTATCGCCAAACATAGCCATCTCTAACAGACATCCTTTTTGTCTAAATAAACTATATAAACATAGGTTTGGTACATAGATTTAGGTTTAGTAGGTATAGATATATCAAAATTTAATGTATTATAATATTTTTTAAAAATCATATTAATGTAAAAACTGAATTCAATAATTTTGCTTTTTTTTAATCAGTTTTACTTTTAAGTTATGTTATTTTTTTCTTGTTGTTGGACGCTTTCACCATTATAACAATAACGACAATTAGCTGTAAATATAATATACAATTTTATATATAATTGTATTGTATACGAGGGTTAAACTGAAAGTTTTTAGAACTGGCAACTTAAAAGCATTATATTAAAAAATAAGTTTAAATTTTGGAAATAGAACTCTTTACCAATAATATTGAGTATACATTTCATTCATTTGTCACTTGTTTTACGATTTGGCGGCAAATTGAAAATTGTCTGTGCACGTCAGAATGAATTAAGCCGAGAAAATTTTCGTGCAATGATTTTTTATGACTTTCGGTGTCATATAAG
>NJDC01004547.1:0-11767 GCA_002245475.1 Calephelis virginiensis
GCTCCATGCGCAAGGATATAGTTTTAGCTCCGTCACAACTGCTACATCTTCCTGTTAATCATTCCTGGAACACATTTTACAGTAAGTAACCCGTTTTTAACCAACTCCAAAAAAGGAGGTGCTCAACTCGTCCTTATGTTTTTTTATATGTTTATTACTCGATTACTCGTCCAATTATGAACCGATTTTGATCATTACTTTTTTTAAAAAGGTAGATAATGGTTCCGAGGTGGTCCCATACAAATTTTATTATGTTTCAACTTGTTCCAACAATACTAACTACTAGTAAGGTTAATTAGTAGTTTCGTGGATAACCACTGGTAAAATGTTGATAAAATTTATGTTGGATTATCTCTTTTTTTATGATATTGGAAGGCTAACAAGCAGACATATTTCCTGATGGTAAGAAATTTACGCCGCCTAGAGAAACCAAAGGTGTTAATGGTGCGTTGCCAATCTGCGGCCGGGATGTCAAGCCTCGAGCAAAAGTAAGTTTACCGTCTTACTTACCTTACCGTTTACCTTACCCTCCGAACCGGAACACGTCAACAGTAAGCATTGACGTTGGTAGCAGGTATAGGTAAGGCGGTGGTACCAAGCCGGGCGAGTCGTTGCGAGACTCTACCAATTAGTAGGATATCGCGGTGTTAGTGACGGTAAGCTTATGCTCGCCTTTTACGAGCTGCCTGGCATGAAGGCAGATGGTCTATTCTGCAAAGGAGTCCGGACCAACACGGGGAAAAAATCAATCGGAATCATTAGCTAATCATCATTCGAAAACAGAATTATCAAATCGTGATGTGGTCCGCAAAAAGGAGTCGTTTTTACAGTTTTAAAGCGCTTGATTAGAAATACTACTCGTCATATAATCTATACTTGTAAAGTAACATTGTTATGACTGACTGATTCATTATTGTCGAGGAAAAACTGTTAGAGTTACAGCCATGAAATTTGGTGAGTAGGGTCGTCTTATTGAGTTAACACCCACTATGGGCGGAATTTTGAAAATTCTACCCTTAAGGGAGTGAAATAGAGGTTGAATTTTTGTGTGAAAGTCCTTATTAATGGGTTATAATCACTAAAAATATTAACTGCCTCTCGAGCAAATCCGCGGGTAACGGCTAATAAATGCTCAAATCAAATGGATTATCTAAAAATACTGAACAAATATTAGCCAAAGTGTAGTATACAATTTTAACAGTATAATTTATGCAAAACTTTGAACTGTACTTCTTTCTTTCTGGAACTTCGAAATTTGTATCTATACCCCCATATCCCGAATGGACGGGCAGAGGCACAACCAGGGCCCCCACGACTAGCCGAAGACACTAAGTCCCGCAATGTGATAGGTGGAAAGCCTATCACCATCGCACATACACAATCCCAAAATGAAAATACACATTTTCTATTTTTTTTGTTACCCGAACCGTGGGTCGAACCCGGGACCTGAAAAAGTCAAATACGACGGCGAACCCCTAGACTACAGAGGTGACGACAGAAAATGTTGTGTGCAGTATATTAAAGATCGAAACTAATACTCATTACTTACTTGTTGTAAAGAACAACAACAACAGTATTTCGAGGTGTCAGAAACGCCACGTTGTCCATTGAATTGATTTCCCGATTACATTCAGCATTACTATAATAATAATATATTACAAAAAGCATCTTCACGCCCATATTCCCGAAGCCTTAGGCAGAGGCACAACTAGGGCACCCACGAGTAGCCGAAGATACTAAGTCCCACAATGTGATAGGTGGCAAGCCTATCGCCAATCGGGCACACATCCTATCCCGAAAAAAAAATTTTTAATTAGAAAATTGGGAAAACCCAATTTTCTTTTTGTTGCCCGACCCGGGATTCGAACCCGGGAGCTCATGCAGTCAAGTCGAACAACTGAACCGCTAGACCACAGAGTAGATTACAAAACATACAAAATCATACGTAGACCAATTGAAATGAGTTTGGGATTGCTTGTGGGTAACCAAACGGTGAACTGACTTTATGCAGATGTTACTATACCTTCGCGCAACTGCGGTTTTATTTCAAAAACTTACGAGGTCGGTAATTGGTGCGATCACACAGACGTCGAAATCATCTTTCGCAAACTTGTATGATTCCACGGGCGGGCGACCGCTGCCGCGGGAACCGCAAACAACCGCGAGCGCTGCGGGTGTAAAACGCGTCGTGAAATGTGCTCTTACTTTTTGCATTTAAATATACTAGAACTACGGGCCATACGGGAAATAGACTGGACATGCCCTGTTAGTTTTGGAGTCTTTCCAGAATGAACGACGAGTGTGTACCTCCCCTGGCGGTTGAAATAAAATTCCGCGACCGCCCGCGGGCACGGGTAAAAACCGCTTCATGAGTTCTTAGGCTAAGAGATCTTTGTGCTTGTTCTATCTTAGAACAGAAAACTATCTCCAAATCAAAAAAAAACTTACATTTCCACTTCAGCTCCATTAACATTAGAAAGTCGTTGCACCTGAATTCTCTTTGAGCCTCGAGGTAAGAATTTGGAGAAATGTGACAAAGCATAGTATATTGGCTGCTTGTAGAACTCCTGCTTTTCAGCGTCAACTATGATTCCGGCGTCTAAATAAGTCCCAACCCAATTTGGGCCACCTTGCACAAGTTCCAGACAACCCATCCAACAACATCGTAATTCAGGTTCTTAAACATGAAAAAATAGTTTTACAAGGTTTTTTAGAAGCATTTCTGTAACCTGTACCAAATATTTTTTGGAACACCTTATGATTTTGTATCATGTAGATACATACGAATAACAAAAGCTCTTACCTCTATTATGTATCTTGCAGCATAAGCCCATACTCCAAATACAGATCTATTTTCATTTATTTTTATAACTTCAAACAATAATGTAATATAAAACCTAGATGCATAAATAAGCACAAAGGCTATAAAGATATTATTAAAATCTGTGGTCTAGCCGTCTAGGTGTTGGACTTGATTGCATGAGGTCCCGGGTTCCATTCCCGGGTTGGGTAACAAAACGAGAATTTGTTTTTTTCAATTTTCTAATAAAAGAAATGTTGCTCGGGATTGGATATGTGCCCGGTTGGCGATAGGTTTGCCACCTATCACATTGTGGGACTTAGTGTAAGTACATATTTATCCTTTTTACCATGCCACGTACGGTCCATCCCAAGGAAATGAGGGGAACAACATTATTAACGCCGTTCCTAGCTTCGTTAGTCACCGTCATCCAGTAGATAGGAATGCACGACTTTTCATAGCTCTGAGTAAATCTGAAAATGCCTGAAATTTTTAATGATTGTAGAATTTCGAATTAATCATCGTGTAAACCTAATTTATATAGTATAATTAATTAACTAAAACTTTATTCATATGGTATAAAATAATTGAGTATATTTGGGTATGAATTAACCCTTAATTATGACTGACATTATTAGTGTCTTATTAATGTATGTATAAACGTTCAGACTCAAATTCCATACAAAACACTTTTTTAAAATTTCGTTTCGTATTTATGATCGTTTTGTGCGAAATATCTGGACTGATTTTAATTATTTTTAAAATGGAAGAACAAGTTGTAGGTACGAGTATATTTCATTCAGCCAGATGATTGAAATAGTGAAACCACGTTTCCCGGACCAGTTTGTTGTTTTAGTATTAGTCATAATCGTTAAGTGATGATTATGTTATCATTGCCAACGTTTAATTTTCATAATACCATTTCGATATTTCATATCGAAAAAATCGAAGCATTTTAATTCACATTAACAAAGAGCGGAAATTACTTCCTTGCTCAGTTTTCTTGACTCAATTTCCTCTGACAGAAAAAGGGATAAATTAAAAAAAGAGGAGAAGAGCAGACAACGCTAATAGGACTCCTATTACGATACATTGGCAGTTAATGTTATAGAAAAATCAAAATGGGTTAGATTTTATTTCAGAACCTTTTTTTACTAACTTGCAAAAATAGTCGGCCAAAGTTTGGAAGTATTTTTCTTTCAAGAAGCCTTGGATGAATTGATTATTGGTCTTCATCCAGGTGGGGGGTGACCACAGGGACCTGTGGATACAGTGAGAGTGACACATCACTCTCACTGTATCCACTGCATGTCTCATGGATTCGGTTTACATAGGAATCTGTAAATTATTCTAAATAAAACATAATACTACAACAAAAACTAAATATATAATAATAAAACATTAATAAATAAAGGATATATGCTATTCTTCTTAGTTGTGTTAATGGAAAGGAAACAAATATATTGCTGCTTATTATTTTAATATTTGCTTAGAACCAAACTGGTTCGACCGCCCCTACTATTTTTTTTTTACCAAGCCAAGTACAGACCGTACTTGGCTCCCAGTAAAAGAGGGGAAACGACATTATTAACACTGTGTCTTGGTCATAAACTCCCATTAGGTATACAAGAGAATTGCCGACTTATTTGCTGTCTTATAACACCAGAAAAAAGCTCACCTTTAAGTCATATTCCTCCTCAGTAAGAGCGAAGTAATTCAAAGAGATATCACCACGATGATCATCGTCATAGCTGTATGGGTTTCGGGAGCAATCACTTGCTCCAATTGGCACGCGAATGATATTATATTCACTGCCATTCCTCCCGAAGTAGGACCTGGTATTGTAATATATTTGTAAAGCAAAATTATTATAGATATTAATATATGTCCCTAGCGGACTCTGGGTTTCCTCGCTGGTCTTACGCTAGGATGATGATAATGATGGTTAGTCTACGTCGGCTGATTCGCCGACACAGCGTCACGTTATTTCATTTTTCTATCAGTCGAATATCACGACTCCTTCTCACGAATCCTCAGTACTATCCTGTTTTTCTTCTTAATTAATAAAATATTATTAGTTATGTGTTTGTTTACTTGTTAGATTTTTAAATCAAAACCAAACAATGACATATTTATTAGGAGAAAATAAACATTAGGGAAATTTAGAAGTTGGTAACATACCTGCTAACAAGTAGATTTGCTATTATATAATATAAGGTTTCAGGCTCCGTGAGGTTTATAGCAAACAAAATTCAGGAAAAATTTCAACAGAAAAGCAGGAAAACGGAAAATTATTTTTCACATACAGCGCGATCTCTGATACATAGTATATGTTAAATGTATAATGTAGTAATGTATGTGTAGGGGAGAGGCGTACAAAATAACATACTAGTTATAAAATCAGTCATAGAATATTTATTTGTTAATAATATTCAACAGTTTAAATAACAAAGTATTCTTTGGTTCATTACTTAATTATAATTATAGAGATTAATCGGCTCGGTACAAAAACAGAATAATTAAAAAATATTTTTAAAAACACAGAAAAAAAACCATTTTGTCCGCCCTAGTCGGGTAAAATAACACACGTGGTTTGGACAAAACGGCGTACTAAAATGGTAACAAAAATCAGTCGATTACATGCAAAGTTCACACTGTCTGTTTTGGAACATCTGCACATGATGCATGAGCCCATTTTTTACAGCTTAAGCATTTGAACCAGACCTCTTTTGGCTTCGATCTTGAGTATAGGTCATTACAATAAATGCACGGGCAATCTTCGTCGTCATCTTTGGTTACATTTTGAGCAATCAAAGAAGAGAAATCATTTTCGCTGTCGGAACTAAAGTCTAGAACTTTCGTAACCTTTCTCTTTTTTTTTGGAGGAGGCAGAGGAGCAGATTTAGCTTTAATTTCGTCCATATTTGGCGTCGAAGTTAATACCAATACTGTTGGTTTCTTGCGATGCGTGCAGTGAGGTGGCAAGCATACAATAATAATTCCATGCTCTTTTGCGAATGTTAAGCTTTCAATACCTTTATGGCTGATATGACCATCAACTACCTAGAGTACTTTATCATCAAGGCTCGCTTTTACATGCGTTTGGAAGTGCACTAGCCATTTATAAAATACAGCGGTGGTCATCCAACCTGATTCTTGTGCAACACCTAAACTACCGGTTGGAGCTTCGTCTACTAACTCTTTTTTCATGATTTTTCTGGGAAAAATTAAACACGGTGGGATAAAATGACTACTTGCACTCATACAACAGACAACTGTCACATTAGACCCCTTTTCAGCGCTAGTCAAAGCCCCAACCTGTTTACGCCCAGTAGTAGCAAATACCTTTTGTGGTCTCTGGACAGTTGATAAAGCCGACTCGTCGACGTTGTACAGTCTATGCGGAGTAATATTATTACTCTGAATAATGTCTTGGTAAGTATTAAAAAACAATGCTACTTGTGGCTTGTTGAAGGCTTGGGCTCTTGCAGCTGAAGTAGCTTCAGGTTTTGTTAAGGATATATCTGGGTGTCTTCGTCGAAATCCAGACAACCATTCTTTGCCTGCCATCTTTTTTTCATTATTAAAATTATGTGGAATTTTATTAACTTCTGCAAACTGATAGGCCAATTCTAAAACTTCCTTCCTCGTGAATCCAAATAATCTCGTTTCTAGTAATTTTATATGTTCTACCAGTTCACGTTCCATCTCATACGCGAAGACACTTTTATACCTACCCAAACCTGAAACAATAACTTACGTACAGCATTTCCTTCCAATCTAATCATGCTAAGAAATTTTGAAAATTTAATTACAAATTAAGATACCTTTTTTTGAAGGATCTAAGAACTTATTTTGTTCCAGTGCATGTCTTCTAAGAGTTGATTGCGGAATATTAAATACTTTAGATGCCATTAGCCAACTCATTTCATTATTCTTCACTGCTTGAATAGCCTTTTCCATAGAGATTTTATCCCAACGCTGTCGGTCTGTTATTTTAGAATAGTTGCGAGGCATGGTGTTAGATCAGGTATCTAGAAATAAAAAAAGGTGGGTCAAATGACATAGTATGCTATTTTACCCGTACAAGCTGTGTGCCATTTTGTCCACTTCATAACTTCCAATATTAGAAATTAATGATTAAAAATGTAACAAGAATTTCGATATTTTAAAACATTCTCGAAGTTATTTGGTAATACTACAATAATTTAACACTAAATATAAACAATAGAACGTCAAAAATACTTACTTTCGCGACTATCAAAATTCATCAAACCAAAACTCGTGACTGCGAAAATCACAGAAGTACGTGTGCACACTACACCGTCGAACGGACGCTACTGGCGCTGCCACAGGCTGATACCTGTTACCAAGCATTCCTCTACAGGTCATTGCACAAACTAATATGTGTTTAGTTAAAAAAATAAATGGGTGTGCCATATTACCCACCTATGCCATTTTGTACGCCTCTCCCCTACTATATGTATAATGTCCTTGTTACATACTTTGATTTTCACGTTGCAACCTAGCCATGTTGTCGTATATTTTTTCTGTGATATACATACACTAAGTAAGTACACTAAGATATAGGATACACTAAGTATGTAGTAGAGTTTATATTTATGCTTATCCAATATGATTTTTCAAAACTTAATCAACTAAAATACGCGGATACTATTTTTTTATCCATAAAAAAATTAAATAAATGATGAACTTTAATAAAATATGCAAATAAATGTAAGTACCTCAAAGACCTAAGAAATGTGTGATGTTTAATTATTTTGTTAGGTTTTCCTGTTTCAGTTTTTTATATTATAATCGAACAAGTACCTATACATCATTAAAAACGAAGATACAATAAAAAACAAAAAAAAACATTAAATTTCCTGTATTTTTAGGAATGAGTGCCGAAAATTTATTTTTTAATTTTTTTGTCGATAATTATTTGTCTAATATCCGCACATTTGGGTTCACCAAAACACATTATCACGACAACACATTATAGATTGATATAGTTTTATGCTTCTTTTTATCAAGATATTTAACGTGATCTTTACCTTGGGAAGCCAAAGGGCATAGCCGTACAAAATTAAAAAGTCAAACAATAAATGATTCAGGGGAAGCCCCTAACTTGTTTCGTTTTTTTTCATTTTTATGTAAATTTATAAAGCGTTGAATAAACTACCTATACAGGGTAGGTTTGCACCCAGGTACTTGTTAAGTGTCAATTTCGTAGTCCTAATGTTGCAAGTTTGGGAATTAAATGTCACATACGCACATTTCGAATCTATGAGGATTCCAATTTTTGCCATTCTGTTAAGAAATTCTAAAAAATCTTGTGAGAGTATAATTGTGCGATATAAACTCTGAAATTAATGAAACGATTTTGAACAAACTTCAACCTATCTGAAATGTAATGCAATATAAAAGAAATTACAACAGTTGTTACAAAGACATAAGTCGTGGGCGACAGCCTGTTTTAAATAGGTGAATAACAATGTCAAGGTAATTACTCAATAAGTTGCTGAGCAGGTTTCGGCAGACTCTTGCAATTGATGCCGGCGGAATCCGTCACTGCTCCTCCGAACCCTTGCACTGTCTGATACTTCACTGATGGGTTTAATTTGAACACCTTCGTGTAACGCTTAGCTACACAAACAATAAAAATCCAAGATAATGTTCAAAAAGGCTAAAGAATTTGTGATCGTGTGTTAATCCTTCTTTCGCGTCGCAATGGCGATGTTTTTTTTATGATATTGGAAGGCAAATAAGCAGACGGATTTCCTGATGGTAAGAAATTCACGCCACCTAGAGACACTAAAGGTGGTAATGGTGCGTTGCCAACCAGAGGCCAAGATGTTAGGCCTCGAGCAAAAGTAAGTTTACCAGCTGCCTTACCCTCCGAACCGGAACACGTCATGACGTTATGGCGGCAGGAATAGACAAAGCGGTAGTATCAATCCGGGCGAGTCGCTGCGAAACTCTACCACCTAGTCAGATGTCACGGTGTTAGTGACGGTAAGCCTATGCTCGCCTTTTACGAGCCGCCTGGCAGGAAGGCAGATGGTCTATTCTGCAAAGGAGCCCGGACCAACAGGGGGAAAAATGAAAATATTATTACAGAATTTAAAATTATACCATTTCGTGGAGACTAACATAGGCTAGCTTTTATCCCGATATCTAAACGGGCAAGCTAAATTACTTGACTGCATATTCAACATATTCAAAATACTTTGATTGATTGATTGATTGATTGATTGAAGCCACGAAAATCATTCAATTTATTACACGTAATTACATAAATGTATATTGTTATTACCTTTTTTACATCAATTTATATATTTACCTAATTATATAAATTCATAAAATCTTAATATATACTTGCTGGCCCGTCAGAACCTTAACCTATCCTATCTTAATTGACAGTTGTGCAAACTTCATGTTTTCGTTAAGTTTACATAATTTTTCTGATGTTCTAAACTTGCAGTTTTTTTCCATCTTAAGAACATTCTCCTTATACCTATTAATTAAGAAACCTAAAGGCCCATATTAGCAACCTATCTATAGATAGAGATAGAAAGAAAGAAAGAAAACACTTAGTAACACACACATCCACAACACACATTACAATGAGAAAAAAATGTAGATAAAAAAATACTATGCAAGGAAAAACAATTAAACAAATACAAAAATATTATAAACACAGTGTGCAACTATGCCCGGCAACTGCTCTAAAGTAGCCACATAAATAATCTTAGATAAGTTACAATACAAAACAATAATTCTTAACCATGTGCACCAAATAAAAAGAAATTGCAAATACTTACATCAAATAAAACTTAAACTATAATTAATATACACAAAAGAGGCCTTATCGCCAAGTCAGCGATCTCTTTCAGGCAATATGGATCAAAGTTTAGCGACATACTGTGTAATAGTGCTCTAAAAATATAAAAATGCATCTAATACTAGACAAAATAAAGCATCCTACAAGCAGAAACCTGTTTTAATTATAGGTATACACCGTGTAAATGACAGCGTAACGAAAAATGCAACCATGGATTCTGTAGGTACCTACATGATAGACATGCATATGTAGTTGGAATTTTGTGTCGGAAATTTCATGAATTTTTAAAAAAAAAATGATTTTTTTATAGATTTCACTAATCAATCTGGCGCAACTCGATTTTTATTTAATATCTAATAAATAACACATTTTTACTAAAAACAGCAATATAATAAAACAGCGTATTTAATGCATTCTTCGATATACATTGCGGGCTGAATAACTGCCAAATATTTAACCACTTGTTTCCGACAAAAACTGTAAAAGGAATTTTAAAGTCTGATGTGTATCCAAACTCCTACAGAACTTTTCGTTACGGTGTCAAATACCTACTTGTACACCCTGTTTAGTATGAATTTCGAACAAGCAAGAAAAGTCAAATGCAACCTAAATTACAAATTACTATGTTATTCACACTTAAAAAGAATTATCGAAATTGTTCTATCCGTTCACGAGTACGATAAGCAAGTTAAAGATTCATTTTTATTTAATATAAGACTAGCTAACCATTTAATCAAACCAACAGATGACTTAACAGGTGTCCTATCTTAGCTAATTGACAGCTATGTCAAATTCATATTTTCGTTAAGTTTAAATATTGTGATGTTCTACGAATCTTGCAATTTTCTTTCTTTCTTAAGAAGAGTCTTCTGACAATAATTAAAGTAAAAAGTATCTTCACACCCATATCCACGAAGAGATAGGCAGAGGCACAACCAGGGACCCACGACTAGCCGAAGACACAGTCCCACAGTGGGATGGGTAACAAGCCTATCGCCAAACCGGGCACACATCCTATCACGAGCAACATTTTTTATTAAAAAATTGGAAAAACCATATTTTATTTTTGTTGCCCGATCCGGAACCCGGGACCTCATGAAGTCAATTCTAACACGTAAACCGCTAGACCACAGAGGCAATTAACACAAAAAAGGACTAGCGAAATTATTCAATTATTCCGTTCATGCGAGATGCGATAACCAATGGGAATAGAGTGAATCTCTTTTTAAATAAAATATTTATTTTCAAACGGAGACAGCGAGTTTGCGAATAAAGATAACGACACGTAAAAAACGACATACTAATATAGATTTATTCAAAATGGAAAACCTGAACTGTCAGGAATTGAACCTGAGCCTCGTGGATTGATAGTGTGTACACTAACATCTAGATATATATTAATAAGGCACTCAAATACCGCAATGTTTTTGAATAAGATACAAAACACGTACCTATGTCAAGAAGTAGTTTAGTCGTCATGCTGGAATTAAAAATAGAGATAATGGTCGTAATACGTGCGATAACTCATTCGATTTCGAGTGATGGCTGCAAAAATGTGCTAAAAATGTTTTTAGTAGATAAAAATTGCAAGTTATATTGCAAAATTGAAGAGCACGATTATCCTATTACAATTTTTGCTAACTTAAATGAATAATGTCTGTTTTAAATGATAATGTACCGAGTTTGTAAAATAAAATATTTCTAATTATTTATAAATGAAGATGAAAACACAGAGTTTTCGAAGCTATACCTATTTTAAGTTGTAAAAATATGGATTATGGATACCTACCTACCTAAGTGATATTTTACATTAATTGCAGGCTATGTGTGCACATATTTTACGTACGCATGTTACATACATACATATATATCTTTACGCCAAGTCCCTTACAAGGTAAGCAGATAGTATCAAGTATCAAATCTCACGATCCCGGCATACCTGCCTTACTTCCTCTACATTTATTACCCTTTTCATTCTCATCTAGGCCCTAAATTAACCTATTTCACTCAATATAAACACGAAATTCAATAGTAAAACTCAATTGTTACAATGTTTGCTTCAATTAATAAGTGGTAGACTAGTAATAAACATATTTTAACAAATTTATATGTAAAAATAT
>NJDC01004547.1:22286-47737 GCA_002245475.1 Calephelis virginiensis
AACAAACATACAAAGTTTCGCATTTATAATATTAGTAGGATTATTTTATTTAACTGTTAAAAGCTGGGAAAGTCAGGCGATACGAATTTCCCGGGTCGTCTAGTTATGATAGCTAATAACTTTTTAGACACAACTAGCGTCATTTGTAGGTACAAACCCATGAGCAACCGATACCATAGATGGAGGAGGCAAAGTGGGACCCTACGCTATTACGAGCTACCAGAGGCACTTGGTCTTTTCTACACAGGGGACCCAGAGAAGCATTACTTACCAGCAAACTTCGTATGGCTTGACATTAGGGTTGATGGGGATGCGCTTATGAGGAAGAGGGTGAGGATGATGAATTATCGCAAATAAGATTTGAGGATGTTGATGAGGAAGAGGATATGTAGACGAGGAAGGGGAAGAGGAAGAGGAAGAGGATGTCCAGTATTATAGTAAAATAAGATGAAGAAAGTGAAAATTGTAATCAAAGTAACATTAATAGCTACCTATTTTGTTAACTATGAGTAATAATAAATTATGACTTACTCATAATTAACGATAGGAAGATTATTACCTATATTCTATAAAAATCAACTTTGCCGCAGTTTTGCAGACAAACTTTCAGTTTTATAAATCTTCATAAATTAATCCAGCCCTACTGAAAAGCCTTTCGCTTGGGACACTGGATGGAGTTGTTGATAAATATTGGAGCACAGTTCCATAAAATTCATAATTTGAAGACATAAACAATGTGATGTCCTGTATGTACTGAGCAAGCCAGCTAACTACTAATGATTAATGTGATTACTATTACTAATGATTTCAAAATTGTCCAATACAATTGTGACTATTGGTTTTTGGGATACCGAAAAAAGCATAAATCGTGATCATATTTATATGGGACCATCTCAGAATTATGGTCTACTTAACAAAAAAAAACCTAATCTAATCGTTAATGTTAGAGAATAACAAACACATAAAAAAACAAAAAATAAATAAATAACTTTTGCTAACATTTTTCAAGCCATTTTGCAACCTACGACAAAACCTTCTTGCTATTTAGCTATGAATTTAGCTTGATCACATCAGCTTTCAAACAAAAAATCGCATCGAAATCGGCCCATCCGCTCAAAAGGCACAATACATGATAAACCAAGTTTGATGTGGATTTTTTTTGTTTGCAAGCTGATAATAAATATGATCGAGATAGTTCTAGCTACATTACTATTATTATTATTTGTTATTTATCATTTTAAATTATAGGATTATTGGGGGTGCAGTGAAAAGCAAAATCGGTTAAAGTTAAAATATTTTAAATGAAACAGTACTATTATATTCGCACATCACTAAATACAGAACCTTATCAAGAGCCTAAGGTGAAATATTCTACTAATTATTATATATATTTTATACAATACTTACTATATCCCAAAGAGGTAATAACAGCAAAACAGGCCACAACTCCATCACTGTGAACACATCTGAACTTCTAACCAACTGCGTAAAGAATTAAATGTTTTAAACCCATATCTTTATTCTACATATCATACCACTGATAATAAGCAACATCAAAAGCACGAACTGTCAGATCAATCACATAATACGTGCTCAAAAAGCGCTGATATCAGTAGATCATTATCAACAATTAGGTCGTATGATATGATCTTACGTATGTTTCGTAATACATAATAAAAACTATTTTTAAACATCGTATTTTTAAACCCCAACACAAAACAAGGGGTGTTAAAGTTTGACGTGTCTGTGTGCGTGTGTGTCTGTGGCATCGATACTCTTCAGAGGATGGACGGATTTTGATGCAGGTTTTTTATTTGAAAGCTGACGTGATCGAGATGATTCTTAGTTCTAATTTATGTAGATTATGGTCATCAGCTCATTTGTAGGCGTCGAAATAAACAGAAGACGCACTATAGGTATTATTTCACTTTTGAACATATAAGGCAAGACCTAACAGTTCAAATACTAACGAATGCAAATAAACTGTAGGGTTACTCTTGAAGCTCGATTTCATACAAATTGGAATCGGATATGTCATTTAAGGTACTCTTGAACACAATACTAGCGAATTATTGACATTTAGTTCCAAAATAATTCCAGGATTCCGATAAAAAAAAATAACTTATTGTTAAAAATTCGCCAGTGTTGTATTCAAGAATGCCTGAACTGACCTATCCGATACCAATTTCCAATATTGCATAAATCGATATTCAAGAGTAGCCCTACTGGTCTGCTGATAGAGCTGAAGATTGGAGACGTAACCGTGGAATGCCTACTGGTAAACCTATCGAGGTTGCACTGGTTCGATTTGCGGAATAAGTCTAAACTCAACTCCAGATCTGTTCATATTTTCTGCTGACGAGGATTTGATGACAATGACCTGATGAATGAACTAGGATATGGCAGATGGATCATAGTATAAAAACTACGGTATTTCGATTTTTTTCCACATCAGGAAGTAACGACCCCATCGTGCGTTGGGGACACTGAATTATTCCATTTGTGAAGTCAGATGTAACTCCTAACTAGGTGGTAGTGTTGTGCAGAAGCTCGCCCTCAGTGCTCACCATTGTGGTTTTTCACTTCTTAAGTGTATAGATAAGTTTGGGATGTCAATGGCTATCTGTCAGGTTGCTAACATTTAAAATATAACCAACGTTTTTTTACGATATTGGAAGGCAAACAAGCAGACGGATTTCCTGATGATAAGAAATTCACAAAGGTGGTCATATTTAAAAAAAAATAAGTTTTTAAAAGGTGGTAATGATGCGTTGCCAACCTGAGGCCGGGGTGTTAGGCCTCGAGCAAAAGGTTTACCGGCTACCTTATCCTCCAACCGGAACACGTCAACGGCAAGCATTGGCGTTATGGCAGCAGGAATAGGTTAGGCGGTGGTACTAATCCGGGCGAGTCGCTGCGAAACTCCACCTAGTAAGATGTCACAATGTTAGTGACGGTAAGCTTGTGTTCGACTTTCACGAGCTGCTGACACAGGAAGGCCTATTCTGCAAACGAGCCTGCCCCAACACGTATTGAGGAAAGTTGCATAAGCCACAAGTTGAAGGATTTTAAAAGAAAACATCTGATTGAAATTAAATATTTTATTATACAATTAAAAATTAAGTATTTAACATTAATTAATACGCTATTCATTCAGAACTTCATGGGAGTCATACATAAACTTAAAAATCCGTTACTTTTACCTCGAAAACACTAAAATAGTTTAGGGGACGGTTATGCAACATCAATCTTTTATCTTTCTGTATTTTACCTGAAACCAGAATAAGCAATGAGTTCCAGTTTTTCAATTTCTTAAAAAAATATCTAACCGGTAGGAAACGAGATGCTCAAAAAACTGAATATTTATTTAATTTTGAGTTATAAAATCATAAATGCGTTTTATTTAATCAATATTTTAAAAGCCGCGATCTCGCAAATGATAAACTGGGATCGTATGTATTTCCTTAAACATTTGGCACTAATTTATAAAACCTAATTATAAATATTAAGATAAGATGGCGATATATGACAGACCGAGACTATCAAAGCCATATAAATAGAATATTGCTTGGTTGGCTGTTAATTCGTCTCAAGTCATCTGCCTATCTTGAATCTTTGTACAATAAAAAAAGGTATTTTTTTGTCTTAGATACTTTTCGACTGTAGGGTTATCGTGGTTTGTTTTTTAATGATTTCTTAATCTTAACTTAATTAAATTAATAAGACCTTACCAACTTCATCTTCCCTATTCGGTGATTTTTGCAAACATTACCCCCCGTCCTATGAGCAAAACCGCAGGACCCCAATCCCAAGCAATTGCAAACATAATTGCAATATTTTTGTGGATTTGACAAATATTACCAACTTATTATTTATTAACAGAATCAACATTAAATATTATAAGTCCGAATTTTGTCTATCTGTCACGCTTTAACTGCTTAACCACTAGACAGATTTTAATAAAATAAAATATGAATATCGTTAGACCTGAGCTGAGATAGGGACTACCTTTTTTAAAAAAAAGTCAACCCCCCAAGGACTATAATCGGGAAAAAAAATTGTATGAAAATATACTATTCTAAGCAGACAAAGTCGCGGGTAAACAACTAGTGGTTTATGTATCTTCCAATAGGTGTTCCAGACGGTTGAAGTTGTAAACATTGGTTTGTATCCGTCTGGATCGCAGATTTGATCCAAATTTAATAATAAGCAATCAGAAAAAGGAGTTTCCTCTACGTTCAACTTTATGGGAAGGCATGTTTACCACCGTCGAAAAGGTCTTTAATGCAGTGACAAGGTTACATATGTGTTAAAATCAAAGACACAATAACATGGCGCTTCTTATATCGATAATGTCACAAAGCACAGCTCTTTGATACCAACATCAATCAGTACAAACGCATTTTTCTTATGTATACATTACCATGTTAACAGCTCTCTAGCCCTTTTATAAAATTATAAAATCTAACACTAATGACTAACGACCGATTTAAATTACCTATCCGCAGTAAGAGGTTTACTACAGTTTTATTGCTATATTATTAAGAGTCTAGTTACTAAACAACAGTAGCTCTAGATAGACGATTGAAATAGGCCGTTTACTATTTATTTGAATTTAACTATCCCTGTCGATAAGTGTAAGGACCCGTCCACAATACCTAGATATCGCATCGTAAAATTTGATGACAACGCGTATTATACCCACTAGTCAGTCTGTCAAGTCCAACTTTTAGTGTTTATTTAAACATTTATTAATAAAATTCAGTAAATTGGATGTTCCATCATATTTTTAAAAACTCAATAAAAACATCAAATTTATAAGTATTTTTGAGTACAGCTACAAATTCATAATAAAATACAACACTCATAGATACGCACATACGCGTTGAATTAGTAGAGGAGTGACGTCATTTCTATAAAAAACAACTCACACTTGTTTATATGAAAACAAAATTGCATTACTATCTAACATATTTTTGGATGATAAATATGTTACAAAATTATATATATTATTAAATAAATTTTAAAATTGAGTAGTTAAAGAAACACCAATTTTCTTTTTATTGATTTCAAGCAACCAAAATTATAACATTTAACACGTGTTTTACGTAAAAACAAAAAAATGTGCTCTTTTTCTTGTATAGACAACACGCCACTATTGGAAGGTATTTGGGATACTTTGCTGGGAGTCTTGAGTAATGAATAAAACCCACTACAATTATTAGTTATTATTTGTCTCAGCATTGGAGTGTAAAACTCAAAAATAACTCTCAGCTGATTTTATTTAAATTTATAATAGTCACCGATGTAAAGTGACCTTCCTTGAACATTTATTGTTTGTTTCTATTCAAATGATTTAAAAAAAATACTATGTTATTTAAAACCAATTTCGTGTGTATGGATTGGTGAGTATAGCTAATTAAATAAATAATGTGCTTTATTATGGACGCAACCTTAGTGTTCTTACACACTAACGGCATGTCACCAACGACATAGGTAACTGCAGTCGCCGACACACGTCGGCGGCAGTCGTCGAGGCTTGCAGTTGTGACGGCTCTTAGTCATAATACCATTAACTACTATGTAAAATATATGACAAAGTATTGACTTTAATTATTGAATGATGTCCTTGCACTGATGTATAATTGTATATTAATACCAAAATACCGATTTATTTACAACTTATCCGTTACACTACGGACGGATCCAAGAAGATCCACTTATCCCCTTGGAGCAGGAGCTCCTCTCCCTAGAGTCTAGATAGGTCCAATGGTATTCGCCTAATTAAATTTGGCCTGCCCTGAACGAACCTTGAGTATTTCCAATGGCTTGAATACTGAATCCGTCCCTGGCGTCGATTATCATAAACCTTCTTTCCTACCTTCCTATAGTTATCATTATACTCTTGAACACCATTCGATTTTTTTCACAAAAAATACCAATAACATAAAAATAAGACATTTCGAACACTCCTTTCTCATAGTTTTGACATAGAGATTTTAAAGTAAACCAGCTTCTTTGAAACCCTTATTGCATTGGCAGCTGATTCTTTGAACCACAGTGTCCAAGGGTGTTGATTCTCAAACTGACTGACGGTAACAGGCAATATTTATTTCATTGTCATTTTTATTGAAACCTTCAACAAAATAATCAATTCACAAATAAAAACCACAAACTATTATGAGTGAATGAATTAATGAATGAATAAGTGAATGAGTGATTGAATTGTTATGTACAATTAAACAAACAAGTATAAAACAAAACAAATACAAATAAGTACTATGAACAGTATTATGTTTACAGTTTGTAGTACACAAAAGGCAGTCATATCATCAAACAAAACAATATCTACCAGACAACTTTATCTAAGAAAACTATATAAACATAGGTTGGTTGAGTAGAGATCAAACATACCAAAACTAAAAGATAATACAAAAAAATTAGGAAAACTTTCAATAACATTATTTAGATTTCAATAGTTCTACTATGAATAGTATCAACAAATAAAAACCCTCAATACAAACTGCAATCTTGTAAGTATAAAAAGAATATTTGTTTGAATGGATGTGGGCAGCATGGGTTTTTAATTTAAATTGGAAGACGAACAGATGGATTTGATATAAGAAATATACATCGCCTATAGACAATAAAGTGTAAACTAGAAATGGCTTTGTTTTGCAATAATACTGATTTTTGTTTACCACAAACAGTAAACTGTTCTTATACCTATTTATATTTTCTTTTTATGTTTGACTGTGAAAAATGAATAATTCATTCATTCACTCATTCAAAATGAATGATATACTACCAACGAGACCGAGACGTTAATCCTACTCATTCTGAAGCCTAAAATAATAAGGCCAATACAAGTCTGGCATATAGCTGTGTGACCAGACTACCTAGAAATAACTTATAAAATGTCATACATTTTTATTTCTCTGTGGGTTTTTATCCCTCAAACGTTATATTAGTAATTCATTGGTGGTTGACTTCCTGAATCATCCTGTTTTGTTTAGTATTAATATTTCGAAAAAGTTTACAAGCTAAATTAAAGGTACATTGACCACATAAAAAAGATACATATTATTCTACATATCAGAAACTTAACATAATACCTGAGATATTTGTTAAGCTGTTCCTGGAAAATGAATATTAAACTCAAAGAAATGTATTCCAATGTAAATTTTCTTTACATTACGGATACTTCATGTTCAAATAATATCGATAGCTACAGGAAAAAGATGAACTTTTATATACAGGCTAATCATCAGCTTATCAAAAAATATTACTTTTAAGCTTGTTTTCTTTATAAAATCTAAAAAAAGCAGACTGCTCTTCTCCTGATATCTTGTCTTGATACACCATAGATGTTATCGTTATGCGACTATAGAAGGATTATACTATATTATAAAAATTAAAAAACGTTTAAGCAGTGTTTAAGTAAACTGGAGTTTAAAGCTTGTTGAACAAGCGTTAAACAGTGTTTAAGTAAACAGGTATTTAAACATTTTTTGTGGCAAGTGATAATGTTGATTCTTCTTCAAATGCATAAAAAAATGAGCACACTATTCAGGAAATAAGCCACTAAAACAAATCCTAAAGAAATAGATGAGAAACATTGAACCAAGGGAGCATGAGACGTTCAGCGACCATGTCACTCGTCGTGGGCGGGAGTGGAGGGCGCGTGGATGTAGGGCGGCGGCGCGGGCAGGCCGGGCGGGAGCTTGAGGCCGCGGAAGTACCGGTGCAGGCGGGCGTCCTTCGCCGAGATCCGCCGCACCGGGTCGTACACCAGCATCTTCGTCAGCAGGTCCATACCGTGCTCGTCCAGATTCTGAACCTACAAGTTTCAAATACATACTTCAACTGATAGGTACTTTAAGTTTTGACCGCCTCGATGGTCGAGTGGCTAGTGTACACGCCTGAACACACTGAACAACCGCGAGGCTCGGGTTCGATTTCCGACGAGGACAGGCGTTTATGTGACGAACATTTAGATGTCTGCATTTCCGGATCTAGGTATTTATTTTTATTCTAGTATATATTTAAATATTTCTATGTATTAGAATCGTTGACTAACATCCACAAAACAAGCATTTAATTCGCTTACTTTGGAGATAGATTCAATGTATGTGACTTGGCCGGGGATATTTATTTACTTTATTGGTGTTGGGATGTGACAACCCTATCACCCACTGGCGTTAATCAAGTAACATATCTGAAGTACCATATCGCCTCTGTGGTCTAGCGACCTGGCGTCAGGTCAGACTGGGGTCCCGGATTCGATCCCGGGTCTAGCAACAAAAATTGGAAATGTGTATTATCAATTTTTTAATAATATTAACGACACCCGGAATTGAATATGTTCTCGGTTGGCGATAGGTTTGCCCCCGATCACTTTGTGGGATTTAGTGCTTTCGGCTAGCCGTGGGTGCCCTGGTTGTGCCTATGCCTGCCACTTCGAGGATATGGGAGTGAAGATACTTTTTTTTCTATATTATACTACAAGTGCAGTGAGTCACAATTGGAAAGTAGAATACTTCGTAGAGCTTTCCCGGCTTGATATCGCCACCTGACTTAAGCTTGTCTCTAAAGCGTCAGTTTTTGCAATTGTCTTGTTTGTTTTAGTAGACTTGCACATGTGGCCTAAGATCCTACACCAACATTAAAAATGTACAATAACCTACCCCAAAACCTACTCTGCAGCTAAGAACCACTGCAATCATGTTTGCTTTCAAACAAAAGAAAAAACAGACATATTGAACATATTCTCCTTTTTGCGCCGGGGAAAAAGCATACAGACTAATAGACAACCACCTCCATTTTGGGTTTGGTTAAAAAGCTGTGGTATGAACATTAGACACTTCCATCGGAGAATATGTTATAACTCAGTAATCTAAGAAACAAAATTGATCACTGAAAAATCTTTCAGTCTGTCTTACTCGAAATCTGATACTGCTTTTTATTTAAGGTGGTATTCCAGTTATAAAACATATTAATCCAACATCCATTTGATCAATTTAATATATTAATAACAACGAAATTTGAGCAAATATTTCTCCAGCTAGAAGTAACATAAGCTGTCCTGTTCCTGTCACTTATAAACATCCTAACACTTTTTTTAATTGGCTTTTACATTCCAATCAAAAAAAAATTTTGTGTTACCACTTTTTAAATAGAGAAAATGCTAAACTTGGCTTACAAAGAACAATGTCCATCGTTCATACATTGAAAAATCTGTCAGATGATTTTTTATTTACGTGTTGTATATGAAGAAGCGCTACTGTTGCTTTCAACGTAATATTGTTTACTTTAAATGAATATTAATTCAATTTTTCTTATTTAAGTTGGAAATAAAACCTATTGAGGTTATTGGTATTTTTTTTGATATAACATAAAACGACAATCCAATCGAAAAGCATTAATCAGTATTTGTGTGACACAAGCCAAAAGTAATCGTAAGAGGGTATCGGAGTCTGTGAGAAATGCAAAAATTATAAAAAATTAATAATCTGGGATCACACACTGTCAACCTCCAATATGGACAGCGGGGCTAGAATGGACACCGTCGTCTTGACACGAACGTTTCGTTTTGGCCCGCATTGAAATGTCAAACTCAAAAAACGTAGAACATACATGCAAAACAAAACGTGACGTCGGCGATAGACGATAGTACGTCATGAAACGTTAGCGAATGAATGACATTGTTAGAAATTCGTAGAATAACGTGCCCAAAACTAAGATTTGAGAGACGAATTCGTTTTGGAAACGAAACGACATTTTGTTTTGACTACGATCGCCTTGTATGCCACGTTTCTAGAACTAATCATATTGTCAGTCGCGTTTCCCGTATGTTTCATATTTATTATTCACGTAATTTTAAATTATTAAGTATTTCGTTTTGATTACATTTTTGTTTATTTTTATTATTACGTTATTTGTACTACGAAGTACTTATTACGTTTTTTGTACTACGAGTTATTTATTTGCTCCTCCAGTTTTCTATCTTCTGCAATATTGAGTATCACGAATTGCTACTTAATTTATTTATTTATTTTTATGCTATTGGAAGGCAAACAAGCAGACGAATGTCCTGATGGTAAGAAATTCACGCCGTCTAGAGACACCAAAGGTGGTAGGTAATGGTGCATTGCCAACCTGGGACCGGAATATTAGTCCTCGAGCAAAAGTAAGTTTACCAGCTACCTAACCCTCCGAACCGGAACACGTCAACGGCAAGCAATGTTTGATAAATTTGGATTTTTTTAAGTAGGATACTTACAAACTCTTTGCTACAATAACTATAATCTAGGGCTAAAGTCAGACGCTTAAAAAAAGAAATTGACGCCAAGCCTTTGACATTTTTTACGTCATTTCCATAGAGACAAACTTCAATTTTTCCAATCAATTTCGGTCATTGTTCAACGTCTGCACGATATCGCTTGAAGTCTTGACTATTCTAGCTTTTTAAGAAACGTTGACGTTTCGAAAGGAGACGCATCGTCCAAGCGAAACGACGCGATCGTGCCAAGACGAAAGTGTACATTCTAGCCCCGCAGTTACTTTACTCTTTGGTATCTCTATACCATCTGTGTTGGTCAAAAGTGTCAAACTAATCTCGCATGACACGATGCAACAGCACTGTCAAAACTATTAATCATTTTCACACAGAATATTTTTCTCTGTGTTTTGATTTTTTAATTATCATTCTTTTGGTATACAACTGAAAATAAGTATTTGTAGTTCAATTATTCGTATTTTTATTAATAAATAACATTTAAGCTTCTTTAATATATTACTAATCATTAATCACTATTAAAAAAAAAGTATGTGGTGGCAGTGATGGGTAGGTAACAATAATTGTGGAACAGAACATTTCAAACAGACCATAGATAATTAATCAAAGTTGTTGTTTATAGTCATTGACCTCTAAGTATATGAACATGAAATACCTACGAAAAAAGCCTGCCGTTGGCTACTAAATATGGCTGCCATTTTGACATTATAAGGCTGTCTAGAAAAAGTAGAGTGTCGATATCGACACACGATCTATAAGTGACGATTGATAGTTAAGTTTAGGTAAACAGAAAAGAATTATTATTTACCTACCGAATGAAATTGCAACTACCAACTTACTTAATTACTTTGTGCTACTTAATTGGCTTATACCTAAATAGGGAAATGTAATTAAACGAAAGAAAGAATAGTTATTTACTTTTCGCGAGACTATTTTTATTACTTTGTGGCGTGTAAATATGTTTATTCTTTATATAAGTTAACTCTTTATATTTATTACAAGATTAATTAAAAAAATTGATCAGATTACATTGAAACCACTTTTTTTACTTTAAAGTGAGCACTTGAACTTATTAAGCTAGACTGTAATTGATTATTTCAGGGCAATGATATACTTTCTTATCTTGTCCAAATATTCTTTTCTGGGAACGTAAAATAAAATATCGACAATTGTAATAGTACATCACTATAAAATTGAACACTGAACATGGATTCTTGGCAAGCATGAGAACTGTCATGACGTCAATTTAAATCGACGCCAAAATGAGCATAGACGAAAATGTCGTTATCTCTTTCGGCGTGCATAATATCAACTTTTGTTAAAAGGAGACAAAGAGATGTGTTGTTAAGTTATATGTCGATTCCAACGGTATTTATACAACTAAATTTGCTATAGAACATTGTTGCACTTCTTTATTTATTCCTATTTCTATGTTTATAGTTCCTATTCTATATGACATTTTAAATATTTTTTTCAAGACGTGCAGATTAAATACACCCATTTTAAAAGTTAGTAAAAAAATTTAATGACTGATTTTATAATAACAAAAATCAGCAATTCACGATAACTATTTCTCAGGTCAATAATGGGCATTGTTCTTATTTGTTGCTAAAAGTGCTAGTTGAATTTGTGGAATGGGTATGTGTTATAGAATATTGATCAAATTTTTGACAAAGATATTTGAAAAATAGTATTCCAGCTTAACAAACGATATAGAATTTAGTTTGTCTTACGTGATTATGGAGGTTAAAGGTAGTCCAGTTGGGAAAGGTGGGCTTGTAATCCGGCAGAGATGAGACCCCAGGCCAGATATCCTCAGTCGGCGTACGAAGTATTCTGTAAATTTCGAAATGTTAATAAATATTATTGCACTAATTACACAAATTAATCTAACCACAAATTAAGCAAATTATATGCTTGCGTTTTGGGTATTAGCCAAAGGAACACAGATATACTCATATTGGTTGGAATTGAAAAAAAGAACAAAGGGAAAATGGAGGTTCAGTACAATTGACTTTATGGTTACAATAATCAGTTCACGACTTGAAGTTTAAAAAACAGTATATTCTTCGTCACGTCAGGAGAAAAATACTGTTTTTTTGCGAATTAAAATCGTGACTAATGAAAATGATAAAGCAATGTGTACTGAACCACAACTTACGTTTGTCACATATTTAAAAATTCACTCAGTATAGACATGGCAATAAATGAATAAAATAAAGTCCCAGTACCTATTCAATACATATAGTTCAACTACCTGTTCCAGTCGGTAATGGAACCTGAGTCCTGAGAACCTGAGTGCACTTGGGTGGGTGGATTTAGGTGTAAACACTAACCTAAACTAAACTAAAGGTGGTTTTTTCTAGTAAGTATTATTTTTTGTATATAATGTTGATTGAAATTTATAAACTGTGCCATTTTAATCTAAGCACATTATTTCACTTTATTTTAGTCACTTTTAATCAAATTTATTTTGTCTTTAATAAATTGTCTTTGCCCAAATACAAATGTAATAAGCACATTTAAGAAAGTTACCAATTAATTACAGAGAGGAAATTTGTTGGGTGCATAAATTTGGGAAACTAAACATACCTGAATATACGAAACAGTTGATCAATTTCCGAGTCTCCTTGGAATAGAGGTTTCTTTGAAGCCATCTCGGAGAAGATGCAGCCTATAGACCAGATATCAATCGGGCAAGCATACCTGAAAAAAGATGTTTGGTATATTAAAATATAAAATATAAAAATATATATATATATCTTATAGGCAGAGTATTCGCTGCCAAGTGTCATGATTTTTACGCACTTGGCACAACTTTCTTCACTAGTAAATGTTCAGTATAATAATATTGAAATCATTTCAGCTTGCTCATACACAGCTAGATATAAATGCTGCATCTTTGAAATATACAATGACCAGGGTCATCAGCTCATCTTCAAGCCAAACCAGCAACTTCATATTTGTAACTTAGCTTTGTTTGCTGTCGTAAACTTTCTTTCTTTCTTCCTTTCTTTAAACTTAAAGCACTTATTTTGAGTGAGGGGAAAATAAATTCAAATAGTTTACAAAAATATCTTCAACTCGGAAGAAGCAAGCACAAGTACAACTAGAATACCTAAGCCTAGCCAAAATTCTTATGAAATATCTAATAGGTGGCAATTCTATGGCCTACCGGTTACTTATGTATTCCTGGACGTAGTTTTTTTCACTAGAAAATTGAAAAAAATACAGTTGGAGTTGTCCAATTTGGGAATCAAACCCGAGTGCTTATGTAGACAACGCCGACATTTGACCAGTAGACCATAGAGACTAATCTCCCTGGTGCGTTGCCAACAAGAGGCTGCAGTGTTAAGCTTTTTGAGTAACACATACTAATCATGGTCATAAAAGCAGTTGAACTACATACATAGTTAACGGAGCCTGCCATTCAACCAAACTTCAGACTACATCTGTTACAGGATATCAATGCAATATTTACCTTTGGCTACCCAATAGCACCTCTGGAGCCCTATACCACAGTGTCACAACTTCATGGGTGTAAACTCTCACTGGCACACCAAAAGCTCGTCCCAAACCAAAGTCGGCTACCTGAAATTTTTAAAATATGATTTCACTACACAAATATAGAAAAGTTGAATATCATACTACATAGTCAAAACAGATAGGCAGCCGTTTTCCGAAACGCTAATCAGTATTAATCTACGATTTAGCTTTTCATAACAACTGTTTAACACAAGTTTAG
The DNA here is from genome assembly GCA_002245475.1 of Calephelis virginiensis. Taxonomy (NCBI): domain Eukaryota; kingdom Metazoa; phylum Arthropoda; class Insecta; order Lepidoptera; family Riodinidae; genus Calephelis; species Calephelis virginiensis. The sequence continues at coordinate 36,329 of NJDC01004547.1, forward strand.
TTTAGACTTGCCACTAAGCCACTTGGTTTGGTTTGGTTTAGAAGTTTAAACCAAACTCACTGTAGATTAAAATTGATTGGCAGTTCATAAACTGACTGAGAGAATTGGACTTATCCCAATCTATAACTGGAAACCAGTGTAGGATTCTGGGAACCTTAAAATGTGTTTGAAACTGTGAACAATTTATAAATGCTCATTTCTTTTACAATACACATAATAAATATATAATACTTTACATACAACAGTTTAACTGTTAGACATTAAGAATTATTCCCAATGTTACTAATACCTCAATGACAAAGTAACTCAGGGAAACACCAAAAAGTTAATTACTTTAGCATACCTACCTAACACCACCAACTAAATGTGAGGCTTAAGTTAGATTCCCAAAATAAACAAGCATAGAAATGCAGACTTGCTGTGTGATGAACATTTAGAAGTTTGCATTTCTATGCCTGAGATGTTTATGTTGCTATGTGTTTTATTTTAAATTTTGGGTTCTTGACATTAACATGTCATGATATAGTGACTTTTGCACATGCAGGTACAAAAAGTAACCCTATGCAATGTTACATGATTCTAAACATTTTTTTACATAGAAAGCCTACCAGACAAATTTTTAATCTCATCTATGTTGGGTATAAAACAATGAGAAAAGCAAATATCAAGTTTACATTTATATTCCCCATGTCTGATACCATCTGCTTTTCTGTCAGATAGCTTATAAAGGGAGGGCAAAGGTTAAATAGTCATTACCAACAAAACAACTGTGGTACAGCAACTTGTTGCAACTTTTCTGGGTAGGTATACACCACTTTACCCATTTGTACTACTAAAATAACAGAGGGTAGGCCTGCACAATTGTCCTAACACTTTGGCCACTAGACGAAAAAAAAAGTCTTATGCTTTCTTGCCGTGCATGTGCCGTCTTAATGTTTATTTTATGCTCACCTTTATAATACCAGTTTTATCAATGAGCAGGTTTTGTGGTTTCAAATCCCTGTGTAAAATGCGACGTTGATGACAGTACAGGATAGCACTGTTTATCTGATATAGATAACTTTTGACAACATTTGGATCCATAAACTGAAAAACAAATGAAATAAAAATTATTTATTTTTGCAATATGAGTCTTGAGAAGTTGTTGCATATTCTACGACATTGTGGTGTACTGTTACTTAATATTTTATAATTTAAACAAAGTTCTTATTTGTATTGTATTTATTAAATTATTGTAGATAAAATTTTAAAATAATATCTCCAAACCTAGTCAGACAGGAGAAGAAACCATGAAGCAAAGCCATTGATAAAAAAAATCTAAACAAGGCTGGAACTTAAAATCTTATCAGTGTTCTCAAAACTAGAATAATTTAAATTTTAATAGGAGAGGATGTGTGGTTTAGTTTAACAAAAAATCATATCCTCTTTATTGATTTAGCATTCATCAAATTTTAAAAAAAATGTTTGCTCATTTCCAAAATGTAGGAAAATTGCAATTTATTAGCATAACACAAATATTATTAGTACCCTTATAGTTCTTCTTTGCTTAGTTGAGTAGAATTAGCTCAATGTGTATTTCCATAAGGGAAATACTGAATTTTAAAAAGTTTTAACATTACTTTAGTCAAATGATATTGTAAGGCGGTTCCTGTTCTAGCCTGAAGTCTCATCTTAGAGTAGAGAATACTTCAATGACAACTGATACAAAATAGACAAAAGTTCATATAACATTATTAACAACTAAAATTCACTTGTATCATAATTTCATAAACCCACAAAATATAATAACACATTGGAAAAAAATATATTTAATACCTTTCCAGAGCCAAGAGTGTCCATGTATTTTTTCAAGTCCATGGACAGGAACTCAAATATGAGGTACAGTCTTGTTTCTTCCATTAAAACATCTTCTAATTTGACTATATTGGGATGATTTAGTTCCTTTAATAGTGATATTTCTCTAAAACAATATACTTGTATTTAAGTTATAACACAATTAGTGTACATTTAACCAAATTTTTAAGCATGTAACCATTTCACAAGCTTAAAAATGATTACAAACCTTATTGCAGTTGAAGGAATCCCTTCATCTTCTGACTCCAATCTTATTTTCTTCATAGCAACATACTGGCCCGTTATTTTATTTTGACCTTTATACACAACACCGTAAGTACCTTCACCAATCTTTTCTACTTTAATAAAACAATCCATTTTGTTCTGAAGAATTTTGAAATCTTTTAACAACAAATCGCTAACGTTTTATGGACAGGTGTCTTAATTTTGTTAAAATATGTTGTTTATTAGCAAATAACTAACACAATACACTGCAGCAAAATGCTAAACTTACATATTAGTTAAATTAGACAGATTGGAATAAAAATTATGGGATAATTACTAAAATTAGCAAACTAAAAACTTTTCAAATGTTTCTAACGACCACCATGCCATACAAATTACAATTTACAGATTAAAATTAAAATTTAATATAATAGCGAGACTGAAATGCGGTCATAATTTTTTTGTATTTTACTCCCAACGGAGTGAAGATATGGCTATCTGTATGAGAATGATTACAAATTGTCATGATTTTATACGTATACTCTAACTATATGCTACGCTGCCTTGAAAACGCTCGCAATCCGTCAATATGATAATGCCCTTAGCGAAAGAGATTCCATCTTTCATTATGATTTCGCTGTCTTCACGTTGCTTTTTTGAATAGTGCTCAGTCTAGTTTATAATAATATAATGTCTACGCATCTAGGGCTACAGATATCTTTCGGTTGTCAGAAAGTGCAAGTTCCCATCCGTGACTTACGTCCTATAGCTTTCAAGTTTTTACTTTATTATATTCTTCTTCTTTTATAAATATGGCTTTCGATCGTTTTTCACGACTACTTTGCCAATGTCAAGCTAATTAGTTATTAGTCCTTGTATAGTCATAAGTCACTATGTACAAAGTCGTGTCAGGTCAGGGTCTTGAGTAAAGCGGTGGCTTTGTTACTCAAGCTCATCTAGGAGATTTAACGGCAGCGAGGAAATAGACGATATACTAATTTTTCATGATTATTTCATTTGTGCTCTTTCACTGAACAAAATTGATCTTATTCCCACCTAAATTAACCAATTTCACTCAATATAAACAGAAAATTCAGTAATAATGAAAAATTTACGACCACCTTCATTCACGTTGGTGGCAAAAACTCTCACTTTATTATCTAAATACCCTGTAAGTCGCAGCTGTCAGTTGCGTCCTTCTGGCCAAACTAATTGGAGATACTATGTATATCTAGGTAAGGGATATAGTCTATGTACCTTCACGCTCATGTCACTCAATAAGTAGGCATAAGCATAATTATCAATGTACGCAAGATAGGTGGCCAGCCTTTCACCAACCGGGCACATATCCAATCTCGGGCAACATAATTTTTATTAGAAAATTGAATGTATACGTTTTCTAATTTTTTTTGTCCGACCCGGGAATTGAACCCGGGACCTCAAAACCACCAGACCGCTAGACCATAGATGCGATTATAATATATGTATCAATTTTAGGCCTAGGTTGAGCTTTCCAGAATGTTTAAAAAAATTGAAAAGTAATTGACAGCAACGTATGATCCTTTGACATTTCTTAAGTCGTTTTCATAGAGAGAAACTATAAATTTTCCCATAGATTTTCTAAATCTATGAGTTTTCCTATCAATTTCGTTTATTGCCAGTCATTGCTTAGCGTTCGCAAGACATCGCTTGAAGTCTTGATTATTCTAGTTTTTTAGAAAACGTTATGGTTTCGAAAAAAAACTCATCGCCCAAATGAAAGGACGCGATTGCGCCGAAATGGAAGAGCACATTCCAACCATGTTTTGTTTGTGTTCTTTTCTAACTCCGTTAGGCACCACCTGAGCACCACACTACTGTAGTCTTTGAGCACAACACCATTTCGATAAAAATGTCAATGTCAAACAGCTGTCAGTTTTTAACTGTCAACTGTCAACAACAGAAAACTGAAAAGTTGAAGTTTGAAACGTGTGCGGTCGTCGATTCTGCAGTGTGCTATTGAATTTTTATTTCAAGCTGATGCAATAAGTTGTTGTTTTTTGTATTTTATAGATTAAAAAGTTTCTAATTAAAAATGCCTGAAATTGATAAGTTATCATTAGGTAAATATATTGATGCTGTTCTTGTATTTATGATACATTTTAAATATTTTTCTAGCAGTCTATTAATCTGTTGTAGGGGGTATTTATACGTCTGATAAAAGAGGAAATGATGAAAATGGAGATGGAACAGAAGAAAAACCATTTAAGACAATTTTGCGAGCCATGCGGCACGCTGGGAAAGAACCCTTTCCAACAATTTATGTGGATGCGAACGAAGATGGAAAACTGTATGACGTTGCAGCAAAGTCACAGTTGAAAAAAATCCAGAAAATATGGGTAAGAGAAAATTACAAAGCTGCTGATAGAGCTAAAGCTGAAGAAGAGAATGTAGAAAAGAGACAACAGAATCTGGAAGAAGCGAAAAAAATTGTTATTGAAGAAGACCTATCTTTACCAAAAGCAAAGATCATTAAAATTGTGGAAGGTACACACTTACAATTTAATTCTTATATATACAAGGTGTACTTGACACCGTAACGAAAACTTCTGTGGTAGTTAAGATACATATCAGACTTCAAAATTCCGTTAACAGTTTTTGTCGGAAACAAGTGGTTAAATACTTAGCAGTTTTGCAGCCCTCAATGTATAGCGAACAAAGTATATGCATTAAGCCGCACATTGCGAGCAGTGGGACCTTCCTAATACCCTGTTGTATTACATTGCTGTTTTTAGTAAAAATGTGTTATTTATTAGATTTAAATAAAAATCAAGTTGCGTTAGATAGTATTAATAAAATAATAGTGAAATCAATAAAAAGAAGTACAAATTTTTTGAAAAAATAGTGAAATTTCCGACACGGAATTCCAACTACATATGCATGTCTATTATGTACAGAATCCATGGTTTCATTTGCGGTATGCTGTCATTTACACGGTGTATTTATTCCTTTGTTTTCAAAAATCTCTTCAAAGGCAAACACATAACTTCACATAGCTTCTTGTGTTGTAAGCTCCATCTAATAGCTCTAAGATGTGACTTTTTCGGATATGTTGACCCTTATACTTTTTTGTTTGCACAAGTGTCCCCTATCCATATTCGTAGGAATTATCGTTCGCCGCCATTTTGAAAGAAACACAAAATGGCGGCCGTTGACTAAGCCACAAAGGTTCAAACCCCTTTGCCTATCTCTTATGCACAGTCAAGATGATCAAGTTTTGATATTCGAAGGCTAGAACCATCTAGCTTTTTGAGTTAATTGACATTAGCCAGTTGCTTAGCAGTAAACTAATTTTGGTGTGTTTGAACAGTCCAAGAAAGGCCAAATGGCAATTGTTGCTAGGTATAGAGTACAGACCTAAGACCAACTTAATGTGAAATTGCATATTCCCTCTCTAGAATCCTGCTGAATTTTAAATGTTAAATTTATGTTGTCTTGTTTTTTGGTGAGTTGTGTGAATCTACAATTTAAAAGTGAATTGGTGGGTTATTTTAACGCTAACACATTTGAGTAATTTAATTTGACAAATGGTACTCCAAAGTTCAACCAGGTATTACAGTCTTTATTACACTGTAATATAGACTATAATATCCATTAAACTTTATCCTTACTTAAGTCTATGTGTATTAATAAGATCGCTAGTGTTTAAACTTGAAAACCATATTTCTTAAAATCTAAAAAAATTTTTGGTTATTGAATTTATTTTACTTTATAGCTGTAGATTATAGAGGACAGCGCGTGTGCGTTCGTGGTTGGGTCCACAGACTACGTCGTCAAGGAAAAGTCCTTACTTTCATAACATTGAGAGATGGAACAGGCTACCTGCAGTGTGTGAAGAATGGGAAACTATGTCAATCTTATGATGCCCTAGTACTTTCTACTGAGTCTTCAGTAGTCTTGCATGGCACAATCACTGAAGTTCCTAAGGGAAAATCGGTAATTTCTAAATTGCATTTTTAAGATTTAAATATAAGATCTTTTGAATTTTTTTATGTGTGAAAGACAGGGATAAAAAAAGACGGGTTGCACTCCGGGAGTGCCGGCAGAAGTGAAAACTTTAATATTAATGTTGTGCATTTTTGATGTTTTGGAATGGTTAGGTAATAGGTAATTTTGCACAAATTGCTTTAATTATCAGTATGAAAGTACTATCATTTATGTGGTATAATACTTATATAATATAATATAATGTAATATAATAGTCTTGTGCTTAATCAGGCATTTTTGGATTCGCACTGCAATTGTACAATCCGTAAAATGTACTAGTACACCTTATTAGTTTTATTAGTACCTACCTATTAGTATTCTGTGCTAAACCATGAAACTTCAGTATGCTACCTACTAGTATGGCCACTTCATAATTTACCTCAGCCAGTTGAAATAGTATTACTTATGTGATAAAGTATGATGAAATGTTTAATTTTTCAAACTTATACATAATTCAATTCAATTCAATATAATATATGTGTGTATATCGATTTTCCTTCTATTATTATTTCCTTTGTTAAAATTACAACTTTTTCGAAAACAGCTAAACTTTTTCACAATGTTGTACTATTAACTAAGAAACTATGATATACCTACAAGTCGGAAACAAATTAAAAGATGTTTTACTAAACTAATATCTATTTTACCTACAACAAACTGCAAAGCATTCAAAGCAAGAAACAGTTTACACTTTACAGTACATTATTTTACACTGCAGAACAACGCGAAAGGCCGAATCGCAGTAGCTTATGCGATTGTTTTACACTCACTCGTACTGGTGTTATCCATTGCGAATCCTATACTGTTCGGAAATAAATATGTGAGCAATACAAAAACAGCAATGAATCTACGTTTCATTTTAGATCTCGCGTAAGCGACCTGCGCCGCCGTTTTGTTCGCGCATGCGCAGTGCGCCGTCTTACGATCTGACGATCTGTCGCTAAATTAGAAGTTTTTACCCATTCCAAAAAAAGTGCGCAGCGCCGCTAAAGAAGTTTTCACTTCAAAAATACGTTCAGAAATGTACATCCACTATAGGCGCCAAAAATGTTAATGATATTTTATGACTGTCTCGGTGGTCGAGGGGATAGTGTACATGCCTAACTCCACCAACCAACCACAAGGTTCGGGTTCGATTTCCGACAGTGGTAGGCATTTGTTTGATGAACATTTAGATGTCTGCATTTTTTTAAGTATTTCTATTTACGAGTATTTAATATTGTTAACTTACACCCATAACACATATAATTTGCTTTCTTTGGGGTTAAGTTCAATTCATGTAACTTGTTCTGGGATATTTGTTTATTATTTCACAAATACCATACGAAGGGTACTTCTGACATATCTATATGTCTAAAATCTACCACTGGATCGGAATATGGTCTGTCACTCAGAAGACCCAGTAAAAGAAACTTAGCAGGGTTGTTCTTATTTTTAATAAATTATTTTGTGAATGGAGCAATATTTTTAAGGCTTCTGCGCAAATGAGTTAGTTGCCTATCCAACCCTACAAACAGTTAACCATTAGTGTAGGAATACATTAATGAATTAAATGTGTTGATTTTCAAATTTTAAAACAGACTACATTAAATAGCATCAATCACCACAGAAAAATAAAGTGGCTTTTTGGAAGGAAGTTACTTACGGCAGGCTTGGATAGGGATTTTGCTGCACGACCGAACTGAAAAAAATGTAATAGTAAAAACCGTAATACAGTAGCCGAAGGAACTTGGTTCCTACCTGGTGTCCGACGATACCACATTTATATTTTTTTTATTTATTTTGGATTGATGGGTTTTGGTTTCTCAAAAATGAAGCTATTAAATTAAATTCTATGTTTTAAGGCACCAGGTGGTCATGAGCTGATTGTGGATTACTGGAAGCTGATTGGGTTGGCACCCCCTGGAGGAGCTGATGCTATACTCAATGAAGAAGCATTGCCTGATGTCCAGCTTGACAATAGGTATGTTTTAAGGAAACTTGTTAAGATGATTGAAAACTTTTTATTGTCATCCTTTTTTTTATATTTGAAGACAAACAGCAGATTTCTTTAGAGGAAAATGTTCACTACAGGGTTGGAAAAATAGTGATTTTAGAAATAATTTTTTAATAAATCAAATTAATGATTTTTTTTTGTTTTACAGCTTATCAATTATTAAATAAATTCTTTCACAAGTATTCTTTCTTAGCTTGTATTATACTCGTTTTGTTTTATTTGTGATTTGTTGCATACTTAGAATAACAGCATTTACGAAACGTGCAAAAAATATTAAAGAGTTCTATAATCTTTTAATTAAGGATACGAATTGTGTGTTCGTAAGAGCGACATAAAAAACACATTGAATTAATGTATGAATGAGTTTAGTTATGCATAAATAATAACAACATCAGACACTTGTTCATTTAAATATTAACATTTAATATATTAATATAATATATTTAACTTATCGCTTCAAAGTGATTATAACTATTCAACCTTTGAGTAAAAAATACAATTTATGTATTTAGAACCAAGGTAGAGAATTTGCGAAAAACATTTGACTACAAATGAAATATAGAAATAATAGATTATAAATTTGAAATATACGAAACGTTAATATCTGTAATAACATAAATTGTTGGCTAGTGTATTGTATTGAGAGAAAAGATGGATGCACTTATTTTCATTAATATTGAATTTTTGTGCATGTCAATTATAACTGGCCAATTATGTTGTCATTCATTCATCTATATATAATATAAAAGTGAATCCCCATTTCGAGTCTTCGCATCATGTCTGAATGGATGTACCAATTTATTAATTATTTTTTTGTCCTGTTAGTTATCATCAGGAGAATATTTTTTTGAAAAGAAAAACGCGGAAAATTGCAGGGAAAATGAGAGACAATGCTTTAATCAATGTAAACTGTTAGTAGCTGCTAATGTCAAGCGATTACGAAGTTCGCCAGATCGGCTAGTTTTATATAATTTTGTTCAGTTACTGTGTATGAGTATAGAATTCACTTATTATATCTCGTATTGAAATTAGTGTTGCCTGAGTTTTCTCGAAGCCGCCAAATCTAGCTCGATGAGCTAGATAAGGATACTACAATTTTACCCAAGGCACATGACATGACTGATTTTGACAACTCACGACTTATTTTAAATAGTTTAGTTCCGATTTTGCGAATTCTGGAAATAACTTGATATATTATGTTAATTACACTATATTATATTCATAAAAAAAAATGCAAACCACTTTTTAAGTCACTCAACATTTTACCTTTACCTTGTTTATAAATTTTGGCAGTATGTGTATTTGTTAAAAAACACCATCATTTGTTTCAAACAAATGCTGAAGTGTTAGGGAATTCACATTTTAGAAATAGTGAAAAGTTGCATGTGCCTTGCCAAAGACTTAATATGTATAAAAAAAATGTATTTCATGTCCATTCGTGTATATAATCAAATACCTGATAGTTTCAAATCATTGCCTCTAAAAAGATTTCGAAAAAAGCTTTTCGACTGGCTTTTAGATAAAACGTATTATAGTGTACATGACTTACTTGCAGAAAGGATTCATTGATAATATACATATATAAATATTAACAAATATAAATATGAAATGTCTTGGTTACCGACGAGTTTCTTATTCTGTCTGGCTAGGTTTGGAAACGGTGGTAGTGTATGGTAGATAGGGTAAAACTCGATCGTTAAAATTTTTGCTTTAATTAATTAGTGCTAACCTAGTAGTAAATATATTTAAACGAATTTATATGTCAAAAATTAAAAATACAATAGTTTTAATTAAGTTAGATATTTGCACACCATAATGTGGTAGAATATGTTGGTATGAATAAGTATTCTGTAACAACTTTTAAACACACATATTTCGCAAATAAATAAATTTCATTTCAAATTTCATTTAATTTCAAACTTGACAAATGGCAGATGCTCACGGCTATGCCAAAAACTAAAAAAAAGTATTTTATAAGTAGTTTGTCGGCAGGCACATAATGATACGCGGCGAGAACACGACGCGGGTGCTCCGCGCGCGGGCGGCGGTGACGCGCGCCTTCCGGGAACACTTTGCGGCGCGACGGTACACGGAAGTGTCGCCGCCCACGCTGGTACAGACGCAGTGCGAAGGGGGTAGCACGCTCTTCAAGTTCTCATACTTTGGGTAAAATTTATGTTACTTGAAATAATCTTTGACCGCTTCGTCTACTAACTAACCGGAGGCTCGGGTTTGATTCCACGACGGGGGCACTCATTTGTGTGGTGAACATTTAGATGTCTGCATTTCGGGGTTTGGGTGCTTATTAAATTTTTCTGGTGTATATTTAAATGTATTATTGAGTGTGCGAATCTTTAACTAACATCCATAACACAAGCATGTAATTTACTTATTTTGGAGTTACATTCAATTTGTGTAACTTGTCCAGGGATTTTTATTCTATTTGTAAATATTTACATACTTTAATAATAAGTATGCAAGTAATAATAATAAGTAGTAAAAAGTATACAAATTTAAAAAGTTACTGCAATACGAATATGTTTATTGTACAATTTTGTTCCGAGATAAAGTTGGACAAACAACGTTTTAAATTAACACTTTTTTTTTTAATTTACAGACAAGAGGCATACTTAACACAAAGCTCGCAACTGTACCTAGAGACTTGCTTGGCGGCGCTCGGGGACGTTTACTGTATAGCGCAGTCTTACCGCGCCGAACAGTCGCGGACAAGGAGACATCTGGCCGAGTGAGTACCATGACACTGTACACGATTGTATCACGCTATGTAGCTACAGATTCAGATTATATAGATTTAGACTGTACCACGTTAATTAATTTTGAATACGGTGTCATCTACCAGAATTACTTACATGACATAGTACGCGATAGTACTGCGCTTAGTTCTTCTGAATATGATGATATATCATATGGCCGAGTGAATAAAGTGAGACAATATACCAGGACTGTACCGCGCTTTGGAGTTTCGAATATATGGCGACATTTAGTCGCGAGAATAACGCGACATCTGTACACTACTGTGCCGCGATATCCGGATATGTCAATATCTGCGTAAATGACTAACATGACACTGTACGCGACAGTACCGCGCTAAGTGGTTGGCGACACCTGGCTGAGTGAGTAACGTGTCGTTGTATTCGAATGTACCGCCCTGAGTAATGTGGTGAAGTCTTCTCGTAGAGTTTTAGCATCGAGAGAAAAAAATAGTCTCAGTTTTTACATATTATTCAGTAAAATTAATCAATTTTGGTGAAATTTAATACAGTTTTGGTCAGTTAAAGTGAACAAGTGACGTATCCATGAAGATATTT
>NJDC01004547.1:48788-69245 GCA_002245475.1 Calephelis virginiensis
CAATACGAATATGTTTATTGTACAATTTTGTTCCGAGATAAAGTTGGACAAATAACGTTTTAAATTAACACTTTTTTTTAAATTTACAGACAAGAGGCATACTTAACACAAAGCTCGCAACTGTACCTAGAGACTTGCTTGGCGGCGCTCGGGGACGTTTACTGTATAGCGCAGTCTTACCGCGCCGAACAGTCGCGGACAAGGAGACATCTGGCCGAGTGAGTACCATGACACTGTACACGATTGTATCACGCTATGTAGCTACAGATTTAGATTATATAGATTTAGACTGTACTGTGTCATCTGCCAGAATTACTTACGTGACACTGTACGCGACAGTACTGCGCTTAGTTGTTCTGAATATGATGATATATCATATGGCCGAGTGAATAAAGTGAGACAATATAACAGGACTGTACCGCGCTTTGGAGTTTCGAATATATGGCGACATTTAGTCGCGAGAATAACGCGACACCTGTACACTACTGTGCCGCGATATGTCAATATCTGCGTGAATGACTAACATGACACTGTACGCGACAGTACCGCGCTAAGTGGTTGGCGACACCTGGCTGAGTGAGTAACGTGTAGTTGTATTCGAATGTACCGCCCTGAGTAATGTGGTGAAGTCTTCTCGTAGAGTTTTAGCATCGAGAGAAAAAAAAGACTCAGTTGTTACATATTATTCAGTAAAATTAATTAATTTTGGTGAAATTTAATACAGTTTTGGTCAGTTAAAGTGCACAAGTGACGTATCCATGAAGATATTTATTGAATCGCGTATTTTCTTGTTCCCGCGAAATTCACTAAATGGGCTTGAGTAAAAGCTTGAGTTTCAGTGGAGGCCACAGCCTTAGTCAAGACCCTGACATGACTTTCTTTGACGACTTATGACAATTTTCGAACAATCTAAGCCCAATTCTGTTAAACCGGGTAACTAATGCAAAATCAAACTTGACTTTCAAACAGCCAAAAACTAAAACTTGCTATATAATTGACACGAGCTCCAACTCTTATCAATTTCGTATAATTTAGGTGTATGGTCAGATACAAATACTGAACACGAATCGTGACAACATGCGCTTGAAGAACGCGTATTTATTTAGTACTAGCTGCTGCGCGAAGCGTTGCCTGCGTCCCACAGGAACATTGTTTCGGTATCAAAACTATCCTATTTGTTAATCCAAATTACCCTCTATGTGTGTGCCAAATTTTATGAAAATCAGTTCACCAGTTTTTGCGTAAAGTAGTAACAAACAAACAAACAGACAAACTTTCGCATTTTTAATATTAATAGTATGGCTAATATGTTGATAACCTCGCGGTTTTTAAAAAAATCACCTGATTTTATTGGAGAACGCATAGATGTTATAGCGTGGTTAGGCGTAGCGATTGAATAGAACGTTTCTACCTAGCGTGGTTAGGCGTGGCGATTGAATAGAACGTTTCTACCTTAAGTCTTCTAGTGTATACTGTGCTCGATTGTACTTCGCTGAGAGGTTGTGCTCATAAAAAAACCTAGCTAAACGAGTAACATGACATTATGCACGATTTTTGGAACCAACTTTCTTATTGTACTTTTATTTTAACTAGTGGTTGCCCATTCGTCGAAATTTGACCATGATAAAATTTAAGATCTTGTTGATAAGAACGCCATCTTCATTTCTGGAAACCAACTACTTTGTTTCCAAACTTTTTAGTGCGCTATCTGTTATTTTTTATCGTTATCATCAAAATATTTGTTTGTGTGTGTCAAATGCTTGGTAGTGTGGGTAATGTTTTATTTATTGATTTAATATACTTTATAAGCATTTTTTTCGAAAAATATTAGCGTTCTGCACTCCTACACATAAACTATAGCCGTCTTATTTATTAATAAACATGGAGTAGGGTAGGAGTAAAATTTAGTTGATATTATAGTCTCTATCACATTGTAATAAGGACTATAATACCAGGTTAAGCCTTGGCGTAATTTACTCCGTGCTTATTAATAAGACGTTAAGTGTGCCCAATTTTATGCTCCTGCGTCCGCGTAATTTTCTTAAAAAGGGGTCTAAAGTTTTGGCATCACATATTAATATATATGATACTACAATATACGTTTCACGCTTTAATCTCACTACACCATGGGGTACAACAACCTATGATGTGGTGGACGAAAATTGAGGGACTTTAACACCCTAGGTACTCTTTAAAGTCAAATCAGTAGTGAATATGTTGGAGTAGATCAATAGGGAGGACATACTTTACTTTGATCTACTGGAATTAACCTTATTGATGTTAGCGTAACACATCCGAAAACGTGGAATATATATACGTAGAACATATTATCTTTATATTAATATTTCTTGTGTGCGTGTGTATGTCACTGAACTCCTGAACGACTGGAGCAATTTTGATGAAATTTTCTGTGTGTGTTCAAGGAGATTCGAGTATGGTTTATGTTCACAATTTAGTCGCCAAGTGAGTCCCGTGCCAAATATCCTGGTTCCTGCAGACCTGTCTGACTTCCTACACACCCAATACTCTTCTCATATAAACTGAGTTTCGTAGACTCCGAGTACGTAGGTCATTCGAAAACACGTCGGTTTTGAATGATTTGTAAAATGTTTATGTTGTGATTGTTACTTTGGTCTAGTGGTTTTATGTTAGCGTTGACTAGTTGAGGTCGCAATATCCCGCAATAAATTCCCGTGTCCGGCTATTCGGTGTTTCGATTTTCTAATAAATATTGTTGCTCGGGATTAGGTAACCATCCGGTTCGCCATAGGTTTGCCACCTATCACATACGCTTACTTTGTTAATGTACTAGGTAACACTTCTCTCCAGGTACACTCATATAGAAGCGGAATGTGCTTTTATAACATTTGATGAACTGTTGGAACGTATTGAGGATCTAGTGGTGGACGTCGTTGATAGAGTACTCGCGTCTCCAGACGGACATTTGGTCTACGAGCTGAATCCTGAATTTAAGGTAAGCAATATTTTTTTAAGAAAAACAATCAACATTCGCTCATACGACCTGCTTGATAGGTAAGCATTTGGCTTTAGTAGTCCAGTACTAACATGGAATAGCATAACTAATCGTTATAGTCGCCTCAGTGGTTTAGTGGTCCGTTGTTGGCGTTGACTTCTAGAGGGCCCGGGTTCGATTCCCGGAACGTTTAATTCAAATAATTAATCTGTATGTATGGATCCTCATTTCATCTAATCACGCCTGAACGAATGGACCAGTTTGGCTGATTATTTTTTGGTTTGTTACCTACTGCCAGGTGAAGGTTTTACGTTTTTTTTTGATATTGGAAGGCAAACAAACAGACGGATTTCCTAATGGTAAGAAATTCTCGCCGCCTAGAGACACCAAAGGTGGTAATGGTGCGTTGCCAACCTGAGGAAGGGATGTTGGACCTCGACCAAAAGTAAGTTACCGGCTACCTTACCCTCCAAACCGGAACACGTCATGACGTTATGGCGGCAGAAATAAGTAAGGCGGTGGTACCAATCCGGGTGAGTCGCTGCAAAACCCTACCACCTAGTCAGATGTCACGGTGTTAGTGACGGTAAGCCTATGCTCGCCTTTTACGAGCTGCCTGGCAGGAAGGCAGATGGTCTATTCTGCGAAGGAGCCCGGACCAACATGGGGAAAACCTTTATGACACCAATTATGAATTATAATTATTTTAGGATAGTTGCCAATACCTTAGGTAGTTTTGAGTACTCTGGTTATACAGAGAACAACTGGGATTCGGGCGTAAAGATACTTACTTTTCGTTGCCGTCTATACAAACGCCAAAAGCCAGGGTCACTGAACCCAATGGCGGCAAGAATAGGTGAGCTGGTTGTACCAATTCAGGCCAGTTATACAAAGATTTACCATCTATCCAAGGGCAGGGTGATAGTAACAAAGCAGTGATTGCCTATTATGAGATGCATGGAACTCGGCATAACACGGAAAAATACAATTATCACCTTATTAATAGGCACCCATCACCACGCCCATACTAAAATGGTCACAAAAACTTCGAACTTTTGAGTCTTCAAAAAGGTCTCTATTATTAAGGTATCTTCGAATGTTGGTCCGGGTCCCCTGTGTAGAATCGACGAGCTGTCTCTTTGTCAGGCAGATCTTAAGAGGCGAGCATAGGTTATGTATGTTGCTACCAATAAGACAACTGGTAGTAGTAGATTGATGTTCAGGAACTTGCCCTGACGGGGATTCACCGTAAAGACAAGAAAACAAAATAAAAATACAACATAACCATTCATAACATAGCTAAATAAGTAACTAAAGTACTTTCAACCTGGCCAATAATTAGTTTCTGGCAGCCCGCCCTAATGACAGAAGAAGTAAGATCTATGAAATGATATGATCCTATTGAAAAGATACCCATTCTCACCATGGCAGTGGCATTGCATTTTGTATTTACATATTAGGCACTCCTTCCTTGATCTGTTATCCGAGTGAGGCTGGACAGATAAACGCTCACTGCCTCCTCAAACTCTGTTACCTGATTGAAGTAGGACTAAATCGAGGGCAGACAACATTCCTTATTACCCTTCCTCTCTTCTAATCCTTACCCAAAAAAAACTCGGTCTCAAAGGCTTCCGTCTAATTGACATCGGCAGTAACCCATTGAAAATTAAAAAAAATGGCACCGCGGCCACATGACTTCGACCTATAACATCTACAGGGTTACATCTGAAGCACCAGCCAAATTTTGACAAACGCCACACTTTGAAATCGATAACACTTAAAATTAAAAAAAACCGGTTTTAAAATTTTTATCCAACGCAAAATACAAAATGCATGATTATAATGTAAACAAATCATAAACCTGGTTACCACCTACGGCAGTCGTATTCAAAGGCTGGTGACGTCATGGCTCGTACAAGGTACGACATAGCTTGACAACAAGTGAAGCATTTTTGCAAACTGTTTTAAATGACTGTTTATAACAGTATTTGACAATAAAAATTGAAATGCATTTAAGCCTATACCCTCTTATATTAAAATTTGGCCAGTCCTTACAAAGTTACAGTGTATAGTGCATGCTGTGTCGACATATTCGCTAATCCAATTCCCACCTTCATTGTATGGAAAATGGTGCCATCTATTATACATATTTGTATACCAAAATGTTCAGCTATAGTGATTACTGCTTAATATATATAAATAGTGATCTCATGTAGTTAACATAAAGTAGTTATATAAAGTGAAGTCGTGAATCGGCCTATAAAAGTAGCACGTATGTAGTTACATGTGGTTATATATCTCGGCAATTTTGTTTTGACTTACAAATATTAGCTGGCGTTTGCGCTGCTTGGATTGACAAGAACGTCCGAGTCAGAACTCTTGCTCAGTTATTATACTTTACTCTTTGGTATAGTGTGCATAGGCCTCGCTTGTATTTTACTATAAGAAGAGCTGTGTACTTGTTCGATGTGTAATCACATTGAAAAATCTAATATAATTAATTAAAACTTGACTTTTCTTGCAGCGGCCTCAGAAACCTTTCAGACGTATGGCGTATACCGAAGCCCTGGAATATTTGCGTGAACACAACATCACGAAGGACGACGGAACATTTTACGAGTTTGGTGAAGTAAGTTTAAAATTTCAAATCAACGGCTTTGTCGTCTAGTCAATTGGCTGTATGAGGTTTCGGGTTCGATTCGGGATACTCACGCCAAGCCCTTGAAAAGTAAGCAGGGAGCATCGGTTGTTACGATTTCTATAGATGTGTCTGGCTTCTTCCACATTTATTGCTCTTTTCATACAAATAAAACTCAAGCTATTTCGTAGTGGAATTTCAACTCGGATACCTGAAAAAACAATCATAATATCTTGACGTTTATTTAAAACTAGCAGTTTCATGCAGCTTCGCCTGCGTAACTTGGCTTTTACTGCACCGATTTTGATGAAACAAAGCCCATGACACTCCGGGATAATGTAGCATTCTAAGGGTGAAAGAATTTTTGAAATCGGTCCAATAGTTTCGTAGTATGGGACATTTCAAACAAACAAAAAAAATCAAACATTTCCTCTTTATAATATTAGTATAGATGTCGACTTGTAAAACCGGGACAGGTGGCTTCTTTAGATATATAAGATGTTGATATTCCCAGGTTAATATTGAGGTTGATTTCAGGACATACCCGAGATGCCTGAACGTAAGATGACAGACGCCATAGGTGAACCAATCTTACTCTGCAAGTTTCCTGCGGAAATCAAGTCGTTCTATATGCAGAGGTGTGACGATGACTCTCGTTTAACTGAGTCCGTGGACGTACTGCTGCCCGGAGTTGGGGAAGTGGTGGGAGGTTCCATGAGGACATGGGACAATGAGGAACTGATGAAAGGTTAGTAGTCAGCTTAATACGGTACGGACAGAAATTGACCTGTTGGGTATTTCGTTCGATTTTTTTGATAGTCTTCTGATTAACTTATATATAAAAACTAGCTGAAGTGGCAGACGTATTCTGCTATATTTTTTATGTGGTTTTAGTAAAAAAATCTGGTGTGAGTCACCCATGTCAGTTAGGGGTATGAAAAATAGATGTTGGCCGATTCTCAGACCTACTCAATATGCTGACAAAATTTCATGAGAATCGGTCAAGCCGTTTCGGAGGAGTTCAATCACGCACACCGTGACACGAGAATTTTATACATTAGACTAGCTGACCCGGCAGACGTTCTGCTATTTTTTAACGTTATTTTAGAAAAAAAATGAGATGAGCCACTCTTATCACTTAGGGGTATAAAAAAATAGATGTTGGCCGATTCTCAGACCTACTCAATATGCTCATAAAATTCCATGAGAATCGGTCAAGCCGTTTTGGAGGAGTACGGGAACGAACATTGTGACACAAGAATTTAATATATAAGATGAATCCCCATTTCATGTGGTATATGTGGACTGATCAATCTTTTTTGTTGTATTATTTAATGTCAGAAAGTTCATAAGAAAACAAAAATTTGAACAGTTGCAGGGAGAATAGGAAAAACAATACTTTAATAATGTAAAGCGGCTAATGTCAATCTAAACGAATTTTGCTGTTTCATAAAACTTAGATTTCAACTTAATGTTTTCTTTTACTTAAGTAAATGGTATAAAGGTTGAAATTAGTATCATTTTGTAGAGACGATTAAAATTACTACATAAATTGCAATTACATTAAACAAACTATTAATATGTAGTTACGAAATTTTATTATAATCGGTTCAGTAGTTGATCCCGAACAAACATCATAAACGTGAGTTGTTTATTAACAACAGACGACATTTTCATCCAGATTTTTAGAAACTGTTCAGAATCGATCACACTTAAAAAATAAAAGTTAGTATTTTAAAATGGTATGTTTACTGGTCTTTTTAAATTAGTGTTTATTTAATTAAAATTGGACAATAATATTGAAAATGCTCTTTCATTTTGAATTGAACTTCCGTGTATTAAAATTAGGACGGTCCTTCAAAGGTTACTCTGTATTTTTGATAGATTTAAAACACTAGTGTATTATGTTGTATGTGGCAGGTTACGCCCGGGAGGGTATCGACCCGTCACCGTACTACTGGTACACCGACCAGCGGCGGTTCGGGTCCGTACCGCACGGTGGGTACGGGCTCGGGCTCGAGCGCCTGCTCTGCTGGATGCTGGCCAGACACCACGTCAGGGACGTCTGTCTCTACCCCCGCTTCCTCGACCGCTGCACACCCTAGATTACACATATAAAGTGCTTGATGATTAGAATATTATCTTCGTTTTGAATCACTATGCTTAAAAATACCTTTCCTCATATTACAAAACAATACCAAATAGGTTTCCTCACGAAAAATATAAATTTTTTGAACCAAAAAAATATCAGTGGTATGAAAATACTTTTACATGGTTTTATTCGGATCATTAACCACTTAATACTTTGCACATCCTACATCCCTCTATTTACATTCAACCCTTTTTACATACAGCCCTAACGAATACCAACTCTTTCTCATACACTCCGCCAAATTACATCATTTTACGAATTTAATTTTCCGCGTTATCTTCTATATGACGAGTCCTAGAATAGCTTATGTAAAATAATCCAAATCGATTTCTCTAATCTTTGTTTCTTATTGATAGAATCCATCCCAAAAATAATTACAAAAGTACATATTTGTTATGTACAATATGTACATAACAAATATGTTGTGTACTAGCGCAGCATAAGCTAGCTCATATATGTACATAACAAATATGTTGTGTACTAGCGCAGCATAAGCTAGCTCAATGAATGATAGCTGTTATTTTAGACTTGGTTATATTATTATTAGCATACCATTTTGACTATTTATTATAACACGTAACACACGTGTGAATCATTATTTATTTAGCTATGACATCAAAAACTCCCCCATATCCTCTATAGTGTGTATTGGCCCTGTATAACATCTCTTTTCTTTGGAATGACTAATGTGTTGCCAACCTCGCGGTTTTTACAACTTCACCGGGCTTTATGGGCCGAGTAGAGTACTCAGTCCGAGACATCATTATTTAGATAGGAGATTCATGAGTAGCTTGGGATCTATTATTTTAGTACAAATCTCCCTGAACTCCTTCATACTTCGTAATAATTTTGTTCATAAATATTTACTTAGAAGTAATAAATAAAATGTTTATAGAGTTTGAGATAATATTGTATTTAGCTTCTGCTACATTGTATTTACTGTATTTACATATTTACTGAAATATGTAAAAAAAATTAATGCTTACAAAAAATTTGAAGAAAAGGAAAGGAATGTGACTGATAAGTCCCCTTCCTAGGCATTTAGTCTATAATTGCTAGATCCGACGTTTGCGTCGCCTGGCCATTCCTTTTTTTTAAAGCTGAAAAATATTCAGCATATGCATTTAATTCAGCTATCACAAAAAAATATCGATTTATAACATCACTACTTTAACAAAAAGCGAGTGACAAAGGACATGTTGCATACAGTTTAAGTTTTGCCATAAATTATGTACATGTTCATTCTTAGCCTTCTAGTTCAGGTTTTTTTGTGATTATATATTTTTGTTAATAATAAGTTGTAAGCATATTTTTTCGAGAAAATTCTACAGCAAGTCCTAACTTATCTTACATCAATAGGCGGTTATTCGGATTACATGCTTTTCTTCTTGTTATTTATAACAGCGCCATCTGTTATTTGTTATTTGCTGAATCTCACTGAAACCATGTATTTTGTTGAAATTAAAAATATAAGTATGAACATAAACCTAAAACAAAACCTTGTCACCCAGATCAGTTATCTATTTCTAAACTCAATAGAACTTTGTGTGTTGAAAATAGTGTCGACAAAATCGATTGTTAATGGTCTCTTTAAGCTGTCATATTGTAAGATTAAAATATTGTTGCTCTAAGTCACTGTTAATCTCTACAAACTTCAGCTAAATTTTGTATCCGCTGCAAAAGCTAATTTAAGCTATAAACATTCTAACATATTTGCAAACTTTGCATTTATGGATATCATGTAGTTTTTCTTTTACTATGTCATAGTAAAATATGTTACCTTAATCTCGTTGTATAAAAGAACATTTCTCTGAATGTATCGCAAAAATGTAAAACGTGTTAATTGTTTTGAATATCAAAATAGATTATTTATCATGAATTTTGTTTTCATTCAGTATATCAATCTTTCTCCCTAAAATATTTCATATCTACTAAACAACAACAAAAAAGTAAAATAAAAAAGACGGGTTGCACTGCAGGAGTGCCGGCAGAAGTGAAAACTTGAATTTTAACGTTGTGCATTTTTGATATTTTGGAATGGATTCCCTAACGTAATAATTTTGCACGAATTGCTTAATTTATCAGTATGAAAGTACTATCATTTATACACAAACATTATTTTCATATCAATAACCTGCGTTTGGTTTGACAAAAAATCGTTAAAGTCAGACCACGTGACGGCTAGGAGCGTCGTCATATTATCTGTACAACCAGAGATTAGTAAATATATTGTCTTTGGTTTTGGTTAAATAAAAAATATTTTTAAATTTTAGGTGACCAAATATGCCAGGAAACGATTGTATATAGTTTTATAAAATAAATAATTAAAATGAGTGATCAGGTTGTTGAAGCGGAATACAAAAAGACAGGAATAAAAGCTAGTGATATTGCTGTTCTGCGACAGTGGGTACAGACCCAACCTCATCTACCCGACCAATATATTTCCGGTAAGTATACTTTTCACAAGTGATAATAATTACTGCTTAAGCTAATTACTAGAACAACCAAGTAATTAAGAAGGCTCGCGAGTTATCTGTACGGATATGAAATTTGTTATCACTTATAGGTACAACATTATTCTTATTTGTTACTAGCCGACCTCGCAAACTTCGTATCGCTGGACGTTAACATCTACTAACAGTTTGTTTGGATAAAAAAATATTGATTTTCCCATTTTCACTGTTGTTTTCCCAGTTTTTCTTTTATAAGAACCTTCTCTTGACAATAATTACAAAAAAGAATTAGCTAAATCGGTCTCTCAGTTATGGCGTAATGCGATGATCAGGCGAAATGTGGTTTCATTTTTATATTAATAGTTTTTCTCTCTCTCTCTTTCTCAAAAAACCTATAAAAACATACTCTTTTATGAGTGAGGTGAGCAAATAAGCGCACATCTCTCTTGATGGCAAAAAACTGCGATCATTATTAGGTATTAGGTATAAGCGCATCGCTGTCCTGGGGCCGGAATGTTTAGTCTATTGTGCAAGTCTACCGGCTACCCTACTCTCCAGACCGGAACGTGACAGAGCCATTATGGCGGCCTTTATTAAGCCTCCTAAGCAAGGCGGTGGATTCCTACCTGTACAAGTAGCCGCAAAGCACTCTAGCACCAGTGATAGTTTTGGTCAAGACATATCAATTTAGTATTGCCAGTTAAAACTCGCGAAACTGAACTAAATCTGGCAACCTATCAGTTGTCATGTCTAATCTTTCATTCGCTCCATGTCTCACGGTTATTTAGAGGTCAATGCTCACGGTTCACAGCTAAGTGTCAATGGCTGTGTGAAAATTTAATCTAATTTGATCACTTATCACATCTGTGTGATTTGGATTATACGGCAGATAATTATATAATTAACTTGATTCGGGCAAACATTACGCTGATTCGGACAATAACACATAAATTCGGTGGCATTGGTGACCTTGTGGAATCGTCAATGTATAGTGCGTGTCTGTCACGTCGGCATCATTAATTTAACCAATAATAATTATATAAGTTCCATACCCTACCTTATACCTTCGTATAAAGCTTCAACTGCGCGAGAGAACAAGGATTGCTTGGAGAGTTATTTTGGTTCATTAACAATTGAATCCTTTGCAAACATTCTTTTTGTCAGAAGTCGGCTCCAACACATCAATATTTCGGCCTGTGTTCGTCTCTTACGAGCTGCCTGACAGAGAGGCAAATGGTATATTCTAATTTGCGGACTCAGAGCAATACGCGGTACCAATACTGATATGACTACTTCCTTGAAGAGGTAGACTTTAGCTTTAAATGTTCGCTCGCGTCGAATTTGGGGTAAAGCAGTTACCTATCGTGGTATAGAACGAAATGTAGAAGATCTCTCGCACAGAAAACTACTTTAGTACACTACTGTAGACGATAATTTACATCTTTCCATTTCGGATTGGATAGAGTGTAAAGTTTCTGGGCACTGTACCCAAGCGAACATGCTACGTAGGTCAGTTGTACCATGGAAGAAGCATGTTAAATTAACCCCGACTATTTTTAATGTGTGCCCTTGTACTCTGTGACTGGTCATAGCGAAACTAAAGCTTGATCGGAAATAAAAGCCTATTGAATTAGAGGAAATTATAGGATCGGGAATCATTAGTTTTAATTTTACCATTTTCTACGCCTGTGAAGATGGTGGTGATTATTATGTTTCGTCCAAGTAGCGTGACTTGAAGTATCAGTCTCATTACATAGGTAATTTCCAGCATCTAAATTTCGCATTTGCATAAATTTTAGTTGAAGCTTGTGTGAGGGTACACCTGAGAGGGTAAGTGAATTTAGAAATAAATGTAAGTTTTTTCCCCCTTGTTGGACCGGTCTCCTTTGTAGAATAGACCATCTGCCTTCCTGCAAGGCAGCCCGTAAAAGGCGAGCACAGACTTACCGTCACTAACATAGTGACATCTGTCTAGATGGTAGAGTTGCACAGCGGCTCATCCGGATTGGTACCACCGCCTTATTCCTGGCGCCATAACGTCATGAGCTACCTTACTGTAGCCCGTACTTACTTTTGCTTGAAGCCTAACATCCCGGCCTTAGGTTGGCAACGCACAATTAACACCTTTGGTGTCTTTAGGCGGCGTGAATTTTTTACCATCATAAAATCCGTCTGCTTGCTTGCCTTCCAATATCATAAAAAAACCTAGTAAAGACATTTATCTGAGACTGTGGGTGGACACTTCTTATTATCTTTTCTTGATATATTTAACTACACCAATGTTGATTATGTTAAATGTATTAAATATAGTTTTATTTGTATTCTTTTGTTATATTTTTTTACAAATAGCCTGTTAACTAATAGTCAGCTTTCCAACTTAAATATTGCGAAAAGTCACATACAAATTCCTTCCCATTTTTAGGGGGTTGATTTTTACGAAATATTAATGCAATGAAATATTAATCGTATGTTAATTTTTAGCTTTTTATCATGAAAACTGACGTAAGTTTCGTACAAACTATCACCCCACCTTTAGGGAGTTGGAGGCAGATTTTCAATAAAAAAATGACGTTTTTTACTTTAGCAACAAAGTGTGCGCTTACCAATTTTTGGCTTTCCACCTTGCACACTGCGGAATGTCCAATATAAAATTTCACCCCGTCTTATAAGAGGATGGGGCAGATTTCCAGAATAAATAATGCACGTATTGTTCGTTAGCTACAAAGAGTTCGTACACCAAATTTGAAATTTCTGCCTAAAAAATTGCGAAAGGCGGATAAACAAATTCGAGACGAACAACTAAACTCTTCTGGAAGGAGATGAAGAACTATTGGGTATATTCATCCGCCTTTAGAATGAATAGAATAAAGTGAGACAGCATAGTTTTTTCTTACAAGCATAGATGGTGTGTTAAAATGGTGAAGTGATTGTTTAGAAATAAAGTGTATGGATATTTCTAAGTTTATTCTGCTAAGTTTGAGTATTCATATGACTCAAAAGTAGCGTGAGCACCGAAAGTGAATGGAAAAATAGCTGTAAGGAGGATGCAATGGATCTGATATATCTGATTGAATGTTGTCTGGATTAGGATACGTATCACAGCATCGACGAAAAGTAGCATCTAACTATGTGCTACTGGGCTTTCTGTAGTGTGGGTCTCGAGAAAGCGTTCGATAAGTTTATGTGTCAGAAACCTTGGTACATTTTATCGGATTATGGGATAGATGAGTTTCTTTTGCGTGCTGTACAGTCTAGGTATTTAGAGTGTAAAGTATGTATGCTGCTAGATAGCAACATATTGTATTAATTTTACGTTACCATTGTTGCTAAGTAGGGCTGAGTATTGTCAAAACGCGTGTTTATCTTGTTTCTACAATGGGCTCTACATCTTCCGAGCTGCAAACACTGTCACAGTTATGACAGACAAGCTTAAATTTAATATACATATAAATCGATTAACATACGTAAACAAAAATAACTACTTTGAAAAACCGACTTAAAAACTAAGAAGTAACAAATAAAGATTTTATATTAATTATATAGGTACTTACTGCCTATTATTTATGTGTGCAATTTACTAGCAAAACCGGCAGGCTATTATATAAAATAATAAATTATACATGATACGTAAAACAGTATAGTACTACTATTTAAATTATGCGCTTCGGCTTTACACTTCTTACTCTTTTTACACTTTATACTTTTATTTTTAAATTGGCGGATCTAATTATGTGTAAAAACAACTATAAATCTTTAAAATACATTCGGATTTCCGAAGCTTGACGAATAAAGACAAAGCGCATAAGTTAAATAGTACTACTGTATTAAATTTGGCTTGGCACTTACTTGGCAACTTCAAACTTTTTAGTAATATAAATGGCACATATGAATAATAATATACCTAATTAGCATTAAATCTTTGCTATTTTTTACTTTTTAGTAATGAAGTCGGTTTTTTTAACGTAGTTATTGGAACGAAGTTCCTTATTGCGCGTTGTGAAAGGAGGCTAGACGGAAAAAAATCTTACGAAAAGTTGTCACGACACTTTTTGCTATAGTAAGCTATTGTAAGCTTTGTGGATTGCGAATGTTTGTTTTTTATTTTTTTTTCATGTTTGTCTGTCTCTCTTTATAAGAGGGATAGAGATTACTAGAGATTGAGAGAGAGAGCGGGGAGAGAGAACTTCGTTCCATCCGGGTGTCCCTGGACACCTCTCAACTTTTTTTTAATACTTTTTAGTTTTTTGCTGATATGATTTAAAAAAAGACATCGGGATAGGTGAAAGTGGATAAGAAAAAGACGGGCTGTACTCCGGGAGTGCCAGCAGAAGTGAAAACTTAAATATTAACATTGTGCATTTTTAATATTTTGGAATGGTTAGGGAATAATTTTGCACGAATTGCTTTAATTATCAGTAGTTACTGTACTGTAAGTAATTTATGTGGTAGAATACAATATTAGTACATTGCATTATCGTACACAAACATGACAATACGAACAGTAGCCCAAACGCCCTGTGCCGTTTTATTCGCTCAAGCGCCCTGCGCCGTCTTACGAATTTTCGATCAGGTCAAGTGTCCTGACGCGAGTTTAGAAGTTTTTACCCATTCCAAAAAAGTGCGCAACGCCACTAAAGAAGTTTTCACTTCAAAAAATAAATACCGGCCGAATTGAGAACCTTCTCGTTTTTTTTAACTCTGTTAAAAAATATAGAATTTGAACATATATACCACTACTTTTTTTGCAGTGGGATAAAAATATTTTACAACTTAGTTATTTTCAGATTTGGATCTTATTTTAACCTACCACAGTTGTGATTACAGTACGGAAGTAGCAAAACAGGTTATTGACCTGAACCTAACCTTAAGAACTCTTTTTTCCAACATATTCGGCGAGCGGACTGTCGATGAAAAAATTTTTTAATGTTCTGAAGGCGCAGTAAGTATAATTTTAAATAGTTTCAGTTTCAATAATAGATTATTAGACTTAGAAAGGTCAGGTATAAAGTAACCCTGTACTCTGAAAGGACCGGCCAAATTTTTGTATAAGGGCTTTAATGGTAATTAATTTTAGATATTATTACCAGTACAGAAAAATGCTTCCGTTGTCACGCTAAGTCGTACTTAGTATGAGTCATTACGTCACCAGCCTGCGAATGTGACTGTGGCAACCAGTTTTATGCTTAGTTTAATGCAACTTGTTTT
The DNA here is from genome assembly GCA_002245475.1 of Calephelis virginiensis. NCBI lineage: Eukaryota > Metazoa > Arthropoda > Insecta > Lepidoptera > Riodinidae > Calephelis > Calephelis virginiensis. Next base: position 64,211 of record NJDC01004547.1, read on the forward strand.
TCTGCGTCTAATAAAAGTTAGTCGAAAGCAACTTGCACCGCTTAGCCTCCCGTCTGGACTGGCACATGATATAGGGAAAGGGGCAGATTGTCTATTCCCTACAGGGGACCTGGACCAACACTGAGAAGTGCAAATCTTCCGTAAATTACTTGTTAATTATTAGTTACTGATTAAGCTAATATTTGTATTCAGCTCAGATGGCAATGAATAATAAATCCTACTAAAATTATAATGCAAAAGTTTGTATGTTTGTTTGTTACTCCTTTACGCAAGAACTGCTAAACCGATTCTCGTGAAATTTGGTACACACATAGTGGGTAACTTGGATTAACACATAGAGTCGTTTATGATAAAAAAAATGATCCTGTGGGACACTCGGGCAACGACCCAGGTAACAGATAGTAACGTGTATAATAAATTCAGATTCCTGATGATTGAAGAAATATTGTACGTATCATATCAATAAGTGTGACTTTGTCAAAACACGCTTTTTTGTAGCTTAGTATTTTAATGTAACAATTAACATAATTTCCAGAATATTCGTGCGCCTTCCAGTAAAATCAGAGTATACTTTCGTTTATTATCAACTGTGTCTAGATGCCAGTAATTTTGAAAATTTCGAACTTATAAGGTAAATATTCTTTTTAAGTTTTTTTTTATGATATTGGAAGGCAAACAAGCAGACGGATTTCCTGATGTTAATAAATTCACTCCGTCTAGAGACTCCAAAGGTTGTAATGGTGCGTTGCCAACCTGAGGCCGGGATGTTAGGCCTCGAGCAAAAGTAAGTTTACCGGCTACGTTACCCTCCGAACCGGAACACGTCATGACATTATTGCGACAGGAATAGGTAAGGCTGTGGTACCAATCCGCGCGAGTCGCTGCTAAACTCTACCACCTAGTAAGTGGTTACATTTTTACTTTTTTAACAAGGAAAAAAGCTGTAGATATGAAGATACCGTTAATCAGGCTACGCAATTCTGGCTGATCTAACAGTGGAACTCAGTACTCGAATCAGTAAGATGTTTCTTTCTACAACATATCTATTTTAAAAAGTAAGTAAACAAGCATCTTCACTGTTCTTTCTTAGAAGCGTTCGCCAAAATATGTACAGTCAGAGCATTTACGATTAACTGAAGGTATTTTAACCGACGGATCACAATGTAATAGGTATGTGGCATTTCACAAACGTGTACTTAACCGATTTCAAACGAGTTAAAAAAATTATATCTTCACGTTAATATCCCCGAAGTGGTAGGTAGAGGCACAACTAGGACACCCACGACTAGCCGAAGACACTAAGTCCCACAATGTGATAAGTGGCAAGCCTATCGCCAACTGGGCACATATCCAATCCCGAGCAAATTTTTTTTTATTAGAAAATTGGAAATGCATCATTTTCTTTTTATTGCAGTCCAGGTGGTGGACTTCATGAGGTTCCGGGTTCAATTCCCGGGTTGGGGAACAGAAAAGGAAACGAGGTTTTTTCCAAATTTTCTAAAAAAAAAATGTTGCTCGGGATTGGATGTGGTTGGCCGGTTGGCGATTGGCTTGCCGCCTATCTCATTGTAGGTTAAGTGTCTTCGGCTAGTCGAGGGTTGTGCCTCTGCTTATCTCTTTGGAGATAGAGGCGTGAAGATATAAACGGTTTATCTTCCAGAGCCTGTGTGATGCTATTAGATCTTTGGCAGCAAGAAGATGGTACTTGGCCAGGAATTGTATTTCTGGTAGATCTGAGTGAGTTCAACCTCACACATATGGCAAAGGTGCATCTACAGACAGTACGAAATATATTTTACTATTTGCAGGTAAGTACAGTAGCATTTACAATAATATTTTACTATATAAAATTACCTTAATTTGTTCTGGTATCTATCTGAGTAAATCTATGTATAGTAGGTACTTACTGCTATTTAAATTATGCGTTTCGGTTTTACACTTTTTACTCTTTTTACACATTATACGTCTATTTTTCAATTGGCTGACCTAATCTAAATTTCAGTGAAATGATTAATCATGTAATAACAACTCAATATCTTTAAAATACATTCGGATTTCTGAAGCTTGAGGCATGTAGCCGAAGCGCATAGTTTAAATAGTACTACTGTACTAGTATCGTTGACTAACACCCATAACAGAAGCATAATGTAATTTGCTTATTTTGGGGTTCAATTTGTGTGACTTGTCCAAGGACATTATTACTTATTATTATTATTCATTTACTGGTTCCTAAAACCCGCCAGGGATAGAATCATAATTTAAAATGTAAAACCAATATCGTCCTATTATTATTAATAACTACAAACTCACACTAGGTCTATGAACTACAGAACAAAATTGTCAATAATTTTACAATACAAGTAAGTTTTCACGCACAGCAATGAAGAAGTATTTTTTTTTAATTTATTAAGTTGAATTTGATATTTTCCATCGTCGGTGCTAGGTAAAACTTCCAAATATACATATTTTTAAATGAAGAAACACTTGTACAATATTACTATTTAAATTGTGCGCTTCGGCTATGTTCGTCAAGCTTCGGAAATCCAAATGTATTTTAAAGATACAGAGTTAATATTATACATAAAAAAATATATTACACATAATTAATAATTTCGCTTAAATTTAGACTAGGTCAGCCAATTTAAAAATAAAAGTACAAAATGTAAAAATAGTAAGAAGTGTAAAGCCGAAGCGCATAATTTAAATAGTAGTACTATACTGTTTTACGTATCACGTATAATTTATTATTTTATAAATAGCCTGCCGGTTTTGCTAGTAACAGCATAATTTTTTTTAATCTTATTTTTTTTGAGGCCTTAGTTCACTCATGGTGACTATGTCGGCCTCATTGGGGAATACAAATGCAATTTATAAACAAAATATGATCAGCCGTGTCTCTCAGCTCTTGCTGAAAGACACCGCTGAGCATACCTGTACAGGGATTTTGCTTGGTCCGATCTCAGCGAGCTGAGGACTGTATTTATAATCCCGATGTTTAAGGAATCAAAATTGATCCCCAGTTGAGTACGAAATGGTACCGTGAGGTCACATTTAAACAATAAGTGAATTAGATCTTCTTTAACCCAACAAACTTCACAAAGTGGTGTCGGCTTGTGATGCACTATATAATAAAAATTATTAAGAGGCATATAACCACACCGCAACCTCAACGCAAGTACAATTATATCCCGAGAAAGGCCAGCACCATCAAACCATGGCGTTCTCCTTATCCCAGCTTGGATTGTGTAAGCCATATCCCTTTATCTGCTGAGATATTTTTAAAAGTTTTGCTCTAAAGTTGTAGACATCTGGATCTTACTTCGAATAACAGCTCAGCAGCATAAGGTTTCAGATCTAGCTCAACACCATCAACAGCTGCTGTACTAGCTAACTTATCTACTACTTCATTTGCTTGTACTCCTACATGTGAAGGAATCCATTGGAGCTTGATGTGTTTAGTAGTTCTCAACTGTAATATTAATTTGATAGCCTCATATGCTATTGGCATCCCAGTTTTATGCGATACGCATTTAATTATATGTTGGAGTGCACTCTTGGAGTCACAAAGAACTACAACTCTATCACAGGGAAATGTCATCACATACGATAAAGTCTTAACTACTGCGATGAGTTCTGCCCTCATTATTGAACAATCTGTTCTCAATTTAAATTTCTTTCCAGTGTTTGATTTAGGATCAAAGAAAGCGGCACCAGCTTCACTTGTAGTTTTAGAACCATCGGTAAAAATTAAATAATACGAACAATATGTTTGTGCAATCATTGACGTAATCAAATCACACATTGTTACAGAGTTTAACTTACGTTTAGGACCAACCAACCCTTCGACATCAATATTTATATGTCTACTTAAATCAGTATATGTTTATTTAAGTATATATTTATTTTTATATGTTTTAGCAATTTCGGTCAAAATGGGTTTCTTTTTTTTTCGCCAATAAATTCCTTCACATTTACATAAAATATTTTCAACTACATTAATTATAACTTTACCACTAGGCTTTGTTAACAATTTAATCCAGTATTTACCTCCTAACCATTGTCTTCTTATGTTCAATGATGGGAGACATAGTTCATTTTCTATGACATGGATCGGAGTAGTTCTTAAAAATGAACCACAAACTCTCGTTGCCCTATTTTGTAAAATATCAAGTTTTTTTGAATGACTGTGGGCACAATTGCCGAACAAAAAACTGCCATAATCTATTTTACTCCTAATTAAAGAAATGTACAGCCTACGAATATGTTTAGGATGAACACCCCATGAACTTCCAGCCAGAACTTTCAAAATGTTTACATTCTTATAAATTTTTTACACATCTCGTTAATATGTACTCCCCATCTCAGTTTAGAGTCTAACCATAAACCCAAATATTTAACTTTTTTGACTATATTCATTTTAATCCCATCTACACTTATATTGGTGCTATTAAATTTTCTTTTGTTACTAAACAGACAAATTGAACTTTTTGATTCTGATAGAGATAGGCCAATATTTTCCAACTTTGGTTTCAAATCAATAATAGCGTCACCTAATTTGACCTTTGCATTATTCAAACCTTTCTCAGTATTATGAAAGGTATGATATAAAAGGAAATCATCCGCATATTGAGAACATTCAATGTTACTTAATGTTTTACACGTTGACATTGTTACAACATTATGACAATGGGTCACCTTGAGCTAAGCCCTGGCTAGCTTGCCTGATTACAACTTCACCTTTCTCATTTAGAATATGTAAATATCTATTACATAAATAATTCCAAAGGTATGCACAAATTTTAGTACTAGATGTTATGTCACTTAGGGCATTGATAACAGCTTGTATATTAACATTATATTATTGTAGGCGTTGTCAACATCAACATAAACATATTATTTGAAAAACCTAACTGGATATTCGACACAAATTTTGTAAGACTATCCAAAGAAGATTGAGAACGCCAACGGTGTGGGCCGATAATAATTGTTTACTCTCTATATACCACTCTATTCTATTATTAAGGATTAAATGAAA